>JAZGTJ010005398.1:0-27368 GCA_036877575.1 Botia almorhae | reverse complement strand
ATATATTCATTTTAAAAGACAAAAATCCTGTAACTCAAATTATGTTTAATGTATTTGATCTCTCCAGCTTGTGACCAGCTTTCTTTGGGAGTGGCAGCAATCTTTGGACCCTCCCACAGTTCTTCGGCCAATGCAGTGCAGTCCATCTGTAATGCTCTGGGGGTGCCTCACATCCAGACCAAGTGGAAGCACCAAGTTTCAGACAACCGTGACTATTTCTACGTCAGTCTCTACCCTGACTTCTCCTCCCTCAGCAGAGCCATTTTAGACCTGGTACACTTCTTCAGGTGGAAAACTGTCACTGTGGTTTATGATGACAGCACAGGTGAGAGTGCTGTGTTTGTTCTCCATCAGTCCTTAGGCACACTGACCCTTTGGTCTGGACCATGCACCATTCCCCGGTCTCCGTCTGGCCTACAGTATGGCAAAACCCCTTGGTTGACAGGCTCAGTTACAATAGTTGACATTGAGGGCTACAGCAGTCACGGGTACATATGCCATATGCCAGAGGTCGCCTCCGGAGCAAACCTGCCAACTAGCACACTCACAGTCACTCACTGTCTTACTACCAGCAACAACAAACAGATGTGATAGCGTGTTCACATACAACAGTAAAGCACATTTCAATAAAGCTGTTCAACATTACCAGTAATTGTATACCATTTTTTTGCTTTGTAAAACATGACTTGGTACTTGGTGGCAAAACCCTTGTTGGCAATCACAGAGGTCAGATGTTTCTTGTAGATGGCCACCAGGTTTGCACACATCTCAGGAGGGATTTTGTCCCACTCCTCTTTGCAGATCCTCTCCAAGTCATTAAGGTTTCGAGGCTGACGTTTGGCAATTTGAACCTTCAGCTCCCTTCACAGATTTTCTATGGGATTAAGGTCTGATGACTAGCTAGGCCACTCCAGGACCTAAGAGATCATTCATTATTACTAATATTAATGAAACCAAATTTGTTTTGAACCTCTGGAACTTTGTGACATCACACAGTTAAATGCATTTATTTACTGACATGTACATGTTATGTTTTCATGCAAAGTCTTTAAAAAGTGATGTTTCATAGTGTTTATAGTTTTGAATTGTTACTACTAGAATATTGTATACTACTATTTTTAGAGGAAGCTTAATTTTATCTCACTAAATATTAATATCAAAAACTAACTAATAAACTAACTGACAAATTCTACAGTGGTTCTCACTATCAGTTTAGCAACTCTCTAAATGACTTGTGACTGTGGATCAGTTAGTTAGCCAAACTTTTCCATTTTTCCACTTTTTCTACATAACAAACATAAATGAACATAAACCCATCTCCAAACCAGGCAGCACAAAGGTTTCTGCCACAACCATTTTGTCTGTCTATACTGAATGTCCATACTTAGTTTTGTGTCTCATTTCAACTAATTGTAGGTTTGATTTATGTATGTTTTTATCAACAGAAAGCTCCTTGAGTGTATTAGTGAGGCTGGTGTTGACTTGACTCTTAAAGTACTTTATCATGATTGGTAGTTATTCAGGCATGCCACAGGTCACTTCTCTGGTACAGGTATGATCGGATTTAAGACACAAGAATGACTGTATGGCTCAGCTGTTCATCTCAGTATATGTCACTCTCCACTTCAAACCATATATAGTTGGTAGAGTCAGCTTATAGTCATAGTAATAGAGCTTCATGTATGGTCGCATCCGGGATGCCACATTTCTAAAAAAAAAATGGGGCAATTTCCTATCTGATGGTGGGTAGTGTCTAGGAATCATACAGTGGAGATCATTGGACTGGCGGGGCTCATCTTTGTAGTTTATTGGTGTGTTCACACTGTTAAGAACATTGTTAGACCAATAAACCAAACATTAAAACATGGGAGCAGTTGCTACTGTATGGTTTAAGATGTAAACAAATATGCTGTACAAATACGGAATAATTCAGTTAGACTAGGATACCTTTATACCTTCGTACCTACCAGCACTTTATATATCAACAGCACTTGAGAAACAAGACCACACAAGAACCTTTTGTAATGTTATATTTCTTACATGTATACATACCTTATATTTTTATAGCTTAAGTAATAGTTCTCCAGTTAGCATGGCATGGTTTGTCATAAAATAGTTGGCTAAAAAATTGATTTATATTTTATTCGAATTGTTATTGGAACATAATCTTAAGTAATTGATTTGAAGATTCAGTTTTTTCCCGACTCAATTAGATAAGAGCTATATTACATGGCTAACTAAAATAACTCTTTGCTGTCCTGTGCAGTGTGTAGCTTTAAAAAGTCATCTGCTGTGTAAATTAAATTAGGGCAACTTAGTCATCTTAATTTCAGTCGATGACCTTTTGAAGTGAGAATGTGATGTTTCATTACTTCAGGAGGTGTCATTTTATTGACAGGTAGCACATGGAGTGTGCAACATTCAACATTATTCTCTGGGAAGCAGCTTAATAAGAGAGAGAGAAAAATTAGCATTGTTAGTGAGAGACACAGAGAAATGTGATTTGACTAAAAGCATTCCTTTAAACACCCTTTCCGTATGCCTTCTGTATTTCTGCCTAATGAAAAGATAAATGAATATGGAGAATTATATGTGAATTAATAATAATTGTTAACAAATTTATCAAAACTAATTTTTACATAGTTTATAGGTAAGGTATAGATTTATTAGCTCAAGGAAGAAGAGTGAAGAGATAAAGAGAAGGAGCGTATCTTGCATTTTAGTTTTATCCTTTCCCTGACCATATGCTTAAACCCAGCCTTTGATTTCTGTCAGCTCATTTGTGGGCTCAGGAATGCAAAGGGTCCCTTTAGGCAAGGAAATAGGGTTGTGACAAAGCAATTAAAGCATTTACTATTGAACCCATTTACTAATAAATTCTGACAAGTTATGGCTAATTGTTTTGTTGTAAATTATACCTTAATCAAGAATAATGTAATAACTTTTATATTTTTTCTCTCCCACGCCTCAGGTCTGATTCGATTGCAGGAGCTTATCAAAGCTCCCTCCCGTTACAACATCCGATTAAAAATCCGGCAGTTACCAGTAGAGACAAAAGATGCCAAACCGCTTCTGAAGGAGATGAAACGGGGGAAAGAATTTCATGTGATTTTTGACTGTGGTCATGAGACGGCTGCTGGTATTCTTAAACAGGTGAGCTGCATCTTACACTGACTGATACATAACATGTGTACATATATTTTTAACATGTTTCAATATATACTTTTCACAGCTTTGAATTAGAAGAGTAAAGAATTTCTTTCGTTAAATTTTATTAACCTACATGTGTAACTTATAGAGCTTTTTCCATACATACTGAAGGGCTTGTGTCTTCTCAGAAATGTAGCATATTTTTATGGTATGTACCATGTTGTTGTTTGAGTCACATTTAGGACTGTCAATCTAATGTGTCAATTTAGGGCGATCGATTATAAAGAAAATAGTGCAATAGAAAATGCAGTTCATTGTGCCCTGACCTGTATAAAAATTCTATAAAAAATGTCCTACTTTCAGAGCGATTCGACCTTAAAGTAACACTGTCTTGTCCCAGCTGCTACTGCAGGCATCCCACCTTGCCAAACTATACAAATTATGTGACAGAGCAGTACAACTTTGAACACAAGCCCAAATTATTTACAAATTAAAATGCTGTAACCCTTAGGAATTATGCCCAGGGAAAATGTTCAAAATTGCTGGCACGTTCTTTCTTCTTATAGAAAAAGGCAGGCAAGAATTGTGGGTATAATACAAATCCTTATTAACACACAATATGTAAAAAAATAGACACTATAAAATCCCTTTTTTTAAATAGCACAACTGGCAGCTCCATTTCAAGGAGTGCAGAAATCAATCACTGAAACTAATATTACAAAGAAATAAACCAAACAAAATAATCATAAATACCAAATCACAGGGCTGAGGCTCCCAATAGAAGGAACAAATCACCTAGCTTGGTTTAATTCAATTTCAATTTTATTTATATAGTGCTTTTTACATTACATTGCTTTAAAGCAGCTTTACATTTAATTAAAATGTTCCATTCCAGCTTACATGGAAATGGCGTATCGAAAGATAAATTCTTATGGGACAGGGGTATAAGGAATTTGCAATAATACCATAAAATACACACAACGCACAAAAGTAAAATACATACACAAAATATAAACAATAAAAATACCTGGGAATTACACAATGAAGAAGAATGAAAGAGAATAAGGAATAACAATGAAGAGAATATCAGGAATAAGAGTCTTTTGGACTGTAATTGTATAATTTTTCTAGAAGCAATATTAACAATTTACAAAATCCTAAGCTAGTTTAGGTGTCAAGCAAGCCAACAGGGTGACAGTGGTAAGGAGCCAAATTCCAATAATGTATAGATGGAGAAAAAACCTTGGGAGAAACCAGGCTCAACTGGGAGGGACAGTTCTCCACTGACACGTTAAAACTGCAATGAGTAACATTCTTGGATATGAACAGAGAGTTGATTATAATGATATATAATCATTTATTGATTAAAGACTGTCTGGTCTAATTATATCCAACAATATGTCAAGCACTGAGAAATGTTACCAACAGAAATGGTGACAGAAGCATAATATTACAAATTGCAGCTATAACGTCACACTGCTGTTGTTACGGAGGAGGCTCCTGTACCGCCTCCTCCGCGAAGCCAGAGGGAGCCATCACCTCCACCTACCGGAGGGGCTTGATTCCGGAATTACAATCGGAACTCGCCTGTCGTGATGAAGAAAGATCCCTGAGTGAGTACATCGATCTCTCCATTCAAATTGATAACCTTCTCTGTGCCCGTCGACCTTGTCGGGGCTTCCCTTCTACCAGGGTTGAGCGCTTAGTACCCCCCGAGCCAATGCAAGTGAACTTTACTCGTCTGACCACAGAGGAACGCGAATGCCGTTATCGTCAGGGGTTATGTTTGTACTGTGGTCAGCCTGGACACTTAAGAGGAACTTGTCCCACATGTTCCAAGCCCGAGCATAACCCAGTGAGTCTAGCTTCAACCATTACTCTTTCCTGCAACACAATTTAGCTACCTGTAGCTCTCACATTTTCTGGTAATAGTATTCTTACCTCGGCTCTTATAGACTCTGGAGCCGCAGCTAACTTTGTTTCCCTAGAATTTGCTACAAGAAATAACCTGCCTCTTATTGCTTGTTCCTCTTCTTTAGAAGTGGAGGCACTAGATGGTCGACCATTGGGATTAGGATGAGTGGAGCAACAAACGAAGGGTGTGCAACTACAGATAGGCATGCTCACTCAGAAAATATTATACGCCATTTCTTCACCCAATTACACTATAGTTCTGGGCCTGCCCTGGTTGCGATTACACGAGCCCTTCATATCCTGGAACGAGGGCAAAATTCTTCGCTGGGGTGTGAATTGCCATAATCAGTGTTTGCAGAAAGTTAGTCCGCTACCAATATCAGCTGGGGATGATGAACCCTTGCTTGAAATCTCTAGTAATGTTCCCTCTGAGTACTCTGATTTAGTTATAGTGTTTAGTAAGACCAAGGCATCTCAATTACCCCCTCATCATTCCACAGATTGCGTGATCGAACTCAAACCCGACACCTTACCTCCCAAGGGGCGAATATATCCACTGTCACAACCAGAATCCGCAGTCATGCATCAATACATTGAGGAAGAGCTCACTAAGGGGTTCATACGCCCTTCCAATTCACCAATATCGGGCGGCTTCTTCTTTGTTAAGAAGAAGGATGGTGGTTTCAGACCTTGCATCGATTATCGTAATCTAAATGACGTCACAATCAAATTTTGTTACCCGCTTCCACTCATCCCTGTGGCTTTAGAACAGCTTCGCAATGCGAAGTATTTCACCAAACTTGATCTTAGAAGCGCCTTCTATCGTATTCGGGAGGGGGATGAGTGGAAGACGTCTTTTTCTACAACGTCCGGGCATTAGGAGTATTTGGTCATGCCTTTCGACTTGGCTAATAGCCCTTCAGTATTTCAGTAATTTATGAATGACATCTTCTTTGTATTTCATTTTTATGGTCTTCCGGATGATTTGTTTCGGACCGGGGTCCTCAGTGTACCTCTCTGGTGTGGTCCTCCTTTTTTAAGTGCCTGGGGGTGAATATTAGTTTAACAGGTTATCACCCAAAATCGAATGGGCAGACTGAACGGCTTAACCAGGAAATCATCAGGTTCCTTTGTTCATACTGCCACCAAAGACAATCAGACTGGAGCGAATTTTTAATGTGGGCTGAATACGCCCAGAACTCTCTGGTTAAGCCAGCCACTGGTCTGACCCCGTTCAAGTGTATATTGGGGTTCCAACCACCCCTTTTTCCATGGTCAGGGGAGCCTACTGATCTACCCGCTGTTACAGACTGGTTACGACGCAGCGAAGAAGTCTGGGAAAGAGCTCATACTCACCTTCTACATGCTGTTCGCCGCCAGAGAGAACAGGCGAACATACACCGACGTCCGGATCACAACTTTGCCGCTGGACAATGGGTCTGGCTCTCGACTAAAGATCTCCACCTTCGCCTACCATGTAAAAAGCTTAGCCAAAGGTACGTTTGGCTAAGGTACATGGACACTTACCTAACCATTTCCGTGTTTCTCCCACTTTTCATGTGTCTTTACTGAGACCTGCTGGCACGCCGGTTGGAGGTCCGGAGGGGGCCCTCCGGGAACAGGTCCCTCCCATCGTAGTGGACGGCCAGGAGGCCTACAGGGTGAATCAACTCCTAGATTCCCGACGCTGGGGAGGGAGAATCCACTACCTCGTTGACTGGGAGGGGTACGGGATATTCTAGACCGTTTCCTGTTTAGCGCACCTAATTAGCGCACTATTTAAGCACCCAGGTTTTAGTAATCTTTGCGTTATTTTCCTGCTGTTTTCACCTGGTTACGTTTGGACTGTTTATTGGATTTATCGATTGTTTGCTGCCTGCATTTGACCCCGCTTTGGATTACGATTTGAATTGTTTGCCGCCTGTCTTGGACTTTGCCTGTGTTACACTTATGATTGTTTGCTGCCTGCCTCGACCTTCACCTGGTTTACCGTTTGTGATTTTGCCTAGTCTATATTGTATCTGTTTGCTGGTGTTTGATTCTCATTGCCTGTTTGAACCCTGATTAAACTCGCTGCAGATGGATCCTCATGTTCCAGCGTCTTCATTACAGCTGTAACTAGGCATTCATGCCTTCATGATATCAAGACTCGATAATTGCAATGCCCTACTTGGTGGCTGCCCTGCAAGATTAATCCAAAAACTCCAGATGGTTCAGAATGCAGCAGCCAGAGTTCTCATGAAAACGAACAAGTATGACCACATAAGCCCAGTTTTGTCAACTCTACACTGACTGCCTATCAAGCACCGTATAAATGTTAAAATCTTGCTTATTACATACAAGGCCCTGAATGGTTTAGCTCCTCAATACTTAAGCAAGCTCCTCTCCTATTACAGTCCTTCGCGTTCACTATGATCTGAAAATTCTGGCCAACTGTTAGTACCCAGAATTTCAAAAACAAGTGCTGGTGGTAGACCTTTTTCATATTTGGCACCCAAACTTTGGAATAGTCTTCCCAGTGTTGTCCGGGAGGCAGATACATCCTGTCATTTTAAATCTAGACTAAAGACCCACCTCTTTAATCTTGCCTATACATAGTCATATGGATTTATTACTCAAATCCCCTAAGGGATTATTAGGCTGCATTAATTAGGTAAACCTAATTAATAAAGAACTGGGATCACTTCCCACAAGAAAAGATGTACTGGCTCCACACTAAATCTGTCTGTCTTTCATTCCTCAAGGTCCTGTAGTCAGCTGGATCCAAACTCTGAGACCAGATGGTGGGGGACTGGATGAAATGACCCTGAGACAGATCATCAGGATTTGATAGACTTCTTTAGTAAACCTACCGTTATTTACATGACAACTTTTAGCTTTATTTTGGTCCCTGTATGGAAGTTTCACATTCCATACAGTAAAACCAGACAAGCAGTTCCCCTAAATAGTTATAAGACAATGTCCCTGCAGTAGTACACACGGCAATGATAAAGAGTCAAGAAGAGCAAAGCAGCAGCAAACAACAGGCCGAAAAGGAGAATCCTACAGCGAACATAAACAACTAAATAATTAGTAAAAGTCATATATTACCTATTTCCTGTAATGTGACGCTGGCTGACGGAACAATGGGAACACAGACAAAGGAGCGGCACTAGGACCATCCAAACAAAATGCTTCAATTTTCTTCTAATGCGGCATATACAAATAATCCACAATCACTGACAAATAACAGAACCAAAAGGAGAACTTAAATAGTGAGGCAGAACAGGGGAAAACAGGTGCTGGGAATTAACTAATTACTAAACAAGAACAGGAAACTGACCAAATAAGGAAAAACAGGAAGTAAACCAAAACAAAAGACTAGGAAAACCAAAAGAACAATACATAAAAGTCCATAACTATGACGCTTCCCAGTTTTGGGAATGGATATTACCCCAAATTTAGACAATCATTTTGCACAGGTTCACTGCAATGATGTAAACCACCAACACACTGGAAAAAAGTGTCATGCATGTATTAGCATCTCAGAAAAATGTTAAACCCCACACAAACAAAATCACTTGCTCAATACAACAAGCTGTTTAAATTCACATACCTAAAAGGTAAGCAGTTATTTAGTTTACTGAAGCAGCACAGAAGATAACAAGCACAACAGTTAGCTCGTCAGAGACAATGATGTAATGTTTTCACATTTTTACTACTTGTGGCGTGGCAGTGGGAGGAAAATAGACAATTCCTAAAGAAGATTATAATATTACAAGCTGACTACAACAACCCTTTGTAGAGAAAGGGGAACTAACTTCCCAATGAAAATAGGGCATACAGGTTTGTTACCATGGAGGGCAAGGAGATGGAGTGGGTATTAATACAAAAAAGATTTTATTGTTCTCACACAAATAGAAAAAACATTCAAATAACAATGCAGGGATATCACTCAATTGAGCTACAATAAGGCTTTGTGTCCCCCCCTCACAAAATAAACGTCCATGTTTATTTGTCAGGATAACAAAAGTGCCTTATATTGCCTTACATTTCTCACACCATAATTTGATGTCCTTATACATGGAAGGCCAGTAACAAAAATGTCTAGCCTGTTCCCACACAAGCTCAAAAGAAAAATGGGCAGAAGCTGAGGTACCATGCAGCTGCAAAATAATGTCTAAAATGAGAGCAGAGGGAACAACCATTTGGACTACAGAATACCTGTAAGGGGGGAAGAAACTAAATGGCATACCAATCCATCAATGATAGAAAGATTGTTGAATTCAATCCAAAGCACTGAGCTTAAGCACTGAGAAGCTCCCTGTTATTTTCTGCTAGATGGTCTTTGGGATTGCGTCATCCAGCTCAACACATCATCTTAATATCAGGGTCGGCATGCTGCATCGCCCTAATGTCTGATAAGCTGTGCGACAAAACCACTATAGAAAACATGCTGTCTAAATCATCAAATGAGTTCATTGCAGTCGCATCTCCTGCAGAACCAGTGACTTCAGAGAAACATGGAATGCCAGTCTCTGTTTAATTAGATCTCACCGCTTTCACTTTCATTACCTCCCCAACACTGGCCTCTGCCTTGCTTGGGCCAGGTGTCTTAGGACGGCGAGAAAGTGCGTCCGCATTCTTGTTGTGTTGTTTGTTTTTGTGCATAATGGCCCAATTCAATGGATCAAGCTCCAGGAGCCATCTCCCTTGTTTTGTTGTTAGATCATCATAAAACTGTGTATTTTCTGTCAGTTTCCACCCTCCTGCTCTTTATACCAATGACGCAAACAAGCACAGTTAGGATAACTAAATGTGGGAGAGCATTGCTATAATGACTATATTTTTTGTTTATAGGTGAAAGGATTTATTAACATTACTGACGGAAGTTACACATGAAATGGTTACAATGAAGATGCATAATAATGGTACATAACATATACAATTAACTTTAAACAGTGTATGTGAAGAATATTAACTTATAGATAAAGAGTAGAAGATAGAGAAAAAATATGAGAAGGAGAGGGCTGGAAGTTGGGCCTAGAGCTCAGATAAAGAAGAAAAGCATAAAGTAAGGCAAAATCCAAGTAAGGGAAATGCACTCAGAGAGAAGAAGAGCACAAAGACGAAGAATGCAAGGGGAAAGGAGCACAAGGGGGAAAGAGGCAGCGCATATCTTACATTCCTTTTTTGTCCTTTCCTTGACCATGTGACTGAAACCAACCCAAGACAATAAAACTGACCAATTAAAAGACCACGTTTAACCCCCACTGCACTGGACAAAAGGCATAGCCCCTACATACAACACAAACATCTCAGCCAATAGCCTTCGATCTCTTATCAGCTTATCTGTGGGCTCAGAAATACAAAGGGTGCCTTTAGGCAAATAGATAGGGTTGTGACACAGCAATAAATACCATTTAATATTTAACCCTACAAATCGGAGGGAGATTGGGGAACTGGCCAGTTCAGGACCTTCTGTGTGTTCTTTGGCTAAAGACCCCTTTGAGAAATGACATGGCCCAAATAGACCACATGATCCCTCACAAGGTGGCATTTGTGTGGATTCAGTCTCAAACCAGCGGACTGGATGCTTGAAAAAACCTCTTTAAGACCTGAAAGGTGTTCTTCAAATGTTTTGTTGTAAATCAAGATGTCGTCAAGATTTACCATACAGATGTCCCATGGGAGCCCTGTGAGGACCAGTTCCATTAAGCGTTGAAATGTGGCAGGGGTGTTGGAAAGGCCCATGGGCATGGACCACCACTGAAAGAGGCCCAAAGTCTTTGCTAAGTCTTTAATAAGGAGAGGAACTGAGATCTCCCACAGTTGTAGCTTAGGATGGCTGAGGTCTAGTAAAGCATGATTTCTCAACAGGAAGTCCCACCTAAGTAATACAGTCTATGTGGTTTCTCTTAGTACATGAAACACATGCTGCCATGACTCAGTTCCCAGCTGAAAGGCTAGGGTATATTTGTTCTGGTTCTTATAAAGTGATTTCTGGTGAAAAACACATCTCCCTTTACAGTGAACTTTAAGTGTTGTAACTTTGCAGGTAGTTTTAGGCTCAAACAGAAACATTACACTAACTAAAGTTGAAAAAATTAAAATGTATAACAGGACAACTTTAAATGATACTATTAGAGTCATGTTTTTCTGTTCAAAGTGTAATATTCAGAGAGTTTGTGTGCAGAGCATGGGTCTGGTGTGAGTTAGATAATATATGTATTTTTCAAGCAGTGAAAGATGGTGGGGTATTTGGGATTACAAGAGTATATGAGATTTACCAACCAATCACTGCATTCCTAATAGTGGTTTTAGGGGTGAACAGATGTGTTCATGTTTCCAGTCAACAATTACCTTAGTCAGTCAGTCAATCAGTCTACAGAAGTGATAGGGAACCTATCATTGTTCCTGGAGTTTCAATGTCCTGCAGTTTAGCTCCAATACTAATAAAACTCACCTGCCTGTAGCTGCTAGTAATCCGGAGTAGCTGGTTCGGTTGTGTTTGTTTAGGGTTGGAGTTAAACCCTGCAGGACACTGGCCTTTCAGGAACCTGGTTTCCTATTCCTAGTCTACAATGTATAGGAAAAACAGAGTTAGCCAGATATGAATTTTCAGAATTAAAAGATCTGCCACACATAATTTATTATGCAGCAAAAATCTGGTCCTGGTGTTCTGTTTCCACGATTCATTTGTTTGCATGTGCACAAGCTCTGCTTATATGGTGAATGTTACGGTGGACAGTTGTGTTTGTGATATAAAAATGTAGCGGGACACGGGAACTCAAAAACAACTAGTATTTAATAAATGAACAGACACAAAACAACACAAACACGAACCATTTTAATGAGTGGGGTGACGACAAGTGCATTATGTTTAATGTCCCCCTCCCGGAAGGCGTGTCCTCACCCCGTATAAGCACCATCGATGACCAAGGGGGGAGACCTGAGGCGCCTGGGCGGTAAATTGAGGCGCCAGGGAGGAGACTTGCGACGCCAGGAAGGAGTCTTGCGACGCCAGGGAGAAGTCTTGCGACGCCAGGGAGGAGAACAGGTGAAAGCCATCGCTAAGACAGGAATTAGACAGTCAGCCGCTGCCACCGTCGGGACCAATTTTGGAGTGGCAAACTTCGCCGTTTGGACAGGCTCTGGTGTGGCAGACGCCATCTTCTGGACAAACTCTCGTCTGGACAAACTTCCTCCTGGGCCGGAGCGAAACACGCTGCCACCTCCTCCACAGCTGCAGCCGGCTCGCACCCCTGAATAGGCCTCTCCAGCCCTGGCTCCGGGGCGATCCATTCCTTGATCCTATCGAGCTCTGACTGTGAGTCCATGGTGGACCCGGGCTGCTGCTGCATGTCGTGGGAAGATGACTGGGTAAGTTCCGCATCAGTAATCTCTGTCCACGGGACCCTAGGCTCGACCGCTGCCTCCCCCAATTGGAGGTCAGAAAAGTCCCCCCTTAAAATAAAATTTACATATTTCACAATAGTCCATGTATGATCAGGCAGGGGAACGACATTCCTGAATGCAGGGTCCAGTACTGGCGTAACCACGGAGACATGATCTCAATACAAAAATAAAACCAAAAACCCAGGAAAAAAAAACCCACTGCTGTGCTGTCGTCTAAGTGGTTGGTGATTCTGTTACGGTGGACGGTTGTAATATAAAAATAACATATAACAATAATATTTACCATAGAAACCACAAAAACATTGACAATCACCAACAACTAACACATACAAACCAGGAACTTAAATAGGCAAACTAATCAGGGTGCAACAGGTGAAGATGATTACCAAACAAGAAGTGAAGACAGTGAAAACAAAAGATAGAGAATGCATTTCAAAATAAGAGTCCGGACTCCCAGCATAGCATGTACTCCCAGCATAGTATTCTTGCTTCTCCAAAGAGTTCATTAGCCCTAATATAAACTTTAACCATCAGGCAGCAGATAATTCCTGGATGCTCTTCAGTCCACCTGGACTTAATGCCACCTGTTGTTAACAGGGCTAGACCCAATAAAACAAATGTAATTTGTGACCTGACCTCTATCCACTCTAATCACTAATAATCAGTGATTTATAATCCTTCTAGCGGATGTGAGCGCTTACAGCACACACTTGTGTAGCTCAGAAGCAAGTCCTGCATGGTAGTACGACTCAAAATATCTCTGCATTAAATAATACTAAATGTCTATTCTAATCGATTTCTAAGCACAGGACACAACTTTTTACAATGTTACATGGCTTCAAAGCAGCTTTACATAAAAAAAGAATAATAATAATAAAACACAGAACATGTCAGACATGGTAATGGTATTATTGCAAATAATATGTGTGAGATGTATAAGACTAATTAGGCATACTAGGTTTATAGTAGGTTTATGAATACAGGATTGACTGAACCGATAAACCCACAAAATGATTAAGCAAGATATGCGTTCTAGCTTTCATAGAGGGGGCATATAAAAGATAACATCTTATGGGACAGGGGTATAAGGGATTTGCAATAGTACCATAAACTACACACGACACGCAAAAATAGTAAAATACATGCATACATAAAATATAAAAAAATAAAAAGTATCACAAGTTTACAATTTACAAAACCCTAAGCTAAGTTAGACGTCAGCAGTCTCCCAGCAAGCAAGCATGCCAACAGGGCGACAGTGGCAAGGAAACCAAACTCAATGATGTATAGATGAAGAAAAAACCTTGAGAGAAACCAAGCTCAAGCAGGAGGGCCAGTTCTCCCCTGGCATGGTAAAGCTGCAATTTGTAACTTTCTTGGATATGAACAGAGTTGATTATAATGATATATAGTTATTTATTGATGAGCAACTGATGGTTCTAATTATATTTGATAATGTCATGTACGTTTCACATCACCCTGAAATACACTAAATTGTTGTTCCAATGTTTATCAACACAACAGCTTGGCTTATAAATTGAGTCTGAAAAAAAACTGTCAGACTGTTCGTCTGAAAAAAAACTGTCAGACTGTTCGTCTGAAAAAAAACTGTCAGACTGTTCGTCTGAAAAAAATGCCAGTGAATGAGTGGTTGGGTTGGCGTGGAAATCTGAGTGGTCATTGCCATTATAGAGACAAACAAGTGTAACGAAAAGTCAAATACCGTCTGTTCTTCTTTCAAACACCTCACCTTCTCTCATCTGCTGCTGTTTGCAGGAAATCAACACAGAGTTTAAAAGTACACAGTGCTTTAAACACAACTTCTGCTTTTTTCTGCCCTTTTTATTACATGCTGTCTATTAATATAATGCACACATGATGAGATACTGCTTACCGTTCTGGTGCTTTTACGGTATTCATATTCTTATTTGAGTTCTTATTATTATCTAATATATTCGAGTTTTTATTAAATTAACAATTATTTGCAGAAAAAGAAGTAGCAATGTTTTGAACAAATCCCTATTATAAACTGTAATATTCTCAGCTCAACTCTCATACTCTCAGAAGTCATGTTTTGGTATGTTTCCGGTGCAGCAGGGAGAACCATGTATTATTATTAGTAGTATTAGTAAGATTAATAAACTGTGTTTTAGTGAACAAAATATGTCTGTCTTTCAATTAAAAAAGTTCAATATTGCTGCAACTGGTAGCAACACACACTGAGTTTATGGTGCTGTTGTAGTTGGTGGAAGATACTTAAAGCGTTACTTTTAGATGCAAAATATGTTGCACATGCATGCACCAGACACTAGCAAGTTAAATGTACACTTGCTTGCCATCCAGATAATCCTTTATGAGAAATGGAAATACTTTAAAAAAGTATAACATTTACAGGCAAGTCTTTGCAACGTTAAAGTATATAAATATTAACAACATTGTCCCATTCTTAGAACTCAGAGTTTGAAATTACATTCCCAGCACAGAAGTTTTGCACGTGCAATGAGCAAAAAAACACTGTAACTGAACTAAAAGACCATTTTTAGAAATGTTCCGTATGAAAATGTCTACCATTACATCTCTAATATTAAGTATAGTGGTTATTGTTATCACATAGTCTGTGTATTTGGCAGTGGAGTAAGAGCTTTGGGTGTTATAATCTTTACAGGCAATAAAGGTGAAGAGGGTTTATATCAAAAGTCTGAGGTGAAAGCTTCATGTTTATTCATCTTGATAAAATTATCATGAACTGCCAAAACATTATGCCAAATGTTTCATACAAGCCATTATTCCTGCCTGCCTCTCCTTCAACCCAGTGATAAATTGTACATTTTCAGCAACAGTGTTACTATTTTCTTGTCTCAAAACATTTTTATTTATGGTTATCAATCTTTCTTCTTAGGGTCTCTCCATGGGAATGATGACAGAGTATTATCACTACATTTTTACCACCCTGGTAAGTTTTTTATGAAGGTATATTATACAGTGCATTCAAAATTACACTGATATTTATAAAAGTATTATCAAGCTAAATATCAAGCTAAAATATTCTCTTTGTGGGAATATGGGAAATCTTGCTTTATTTCAGATGCTGTTAGCTTTTTCTGTTTTCAGCTGTTTTACTTTAACTGAGGCTAAACCTATATTTTTATGGTAAATGACTGCTTTAGTTCCTTTATTTCTTTACATCCCATTTTCAGGCCTGAGTAACATTATTTTATTACCAATATCAGTAAGTATCATTTACTGTCCATATATTTATTTCTTTTACCTGCTGCCTATTTGAATAAATATTTCTTATTTATCCCCTAAATACAGCTCCATAAATAACAACTAACTACTTAAGAGGTCAAGGCTAACACTAATCACTCAAGACATGTGATGGCATGTTTCCCTTTCAAACGCTACACTCGATGCTGCGTACTTATACGCTAATAGGAACATTCTTTGTTCGACCGGCTGTGAAGCATGTGTGTCAAACACGCCAAGAATTTGGCTTAACCTCTGACGATCACGCAATTGGAATGCATGCTGATTAGAGGTTTTAAATAGATGAAAAACAGGTGCATCTTCAGGTATCTTTGTCTTCTGAGACCACTCTGTGTTTGTGTGTGTGCAAAAAATGAAGTGTTTGGGGTGAGCCCTTGCTCTGCAGCACAGCGAATGCGAGCACTGCAAGCTTTTCTCAAACTGCTATGCGCCCAGTTCGGCTACTTTGAAGTTGATCTGGCAGAGGAGCCGGGTATCGATCCTTTCTCTTGCTTTCTCACTGGATCAGGCCGTACTCAAGCCTGCTTTCAGCGCTTCTTCAGATCGGGCAGAGGCATCTCTTGTTTGTGCTGACATGGACATTGAGAGCGCTGCCTCTGAGCGCTCCTCTTTTGATTATAAGCCATATGAGGAGTTACACGAGGTGGTGACTCACACCGTTGCCAGACAATAGCTTGAAACTCAAGAAAGATTTCTGTCCAGTGGCCATGGGGAGGGGCCTCAACATCAGTCTCTCTCCTTTTTTTGTGGACCTTCATGACGAGTTATCTTGTTCATGGAGGAACCCTTATTCTTCATGTGTCTTTGTGCCAACAACATATATTTATTCTACAATAGTGGGCTAGCTGTCTCTCCCCTGGGGGCTCGTTATCAATAAAGAAGCCCTCACTTCCCGCCAAGTCCTGTAGACCAAGATCACGCTGGCAGTTCTGTAAGCATACCAGCCTGATCTGCTGAAAGATCTGTGGCTGAACCTCACAAGCATCAAGGACAGAGACAAAATGTTCTTCCTTGATGCCCCCGTCTCATCAGCAGATTTTGGGAGGTGAGCAGGCACAAGAAAACAGACCAAAAAGAGGCCAGATTTGCGCTTAGGACCGTTGGGGGACAGGGTGCGTAAAATTACAGCAGGCGATTCCCTGCTACCTACCTTTCAGGGGGCAGTTGTTTCAAGCAAAATGCAGAATGTTTTGATGCTTCCTTGCACAACCCAGGACACAGGGCTTTGAATATATTGACAATCTTTTTTCAGAGAAGCTGGCACCAGGGAAGCTACTACCAGGGATTTCTCCTTCGGTTTCAAAGGCAATAGAAAAAAAAGGTTACAGAATACAGTTTGCACAAAGCCCTCCATGTTTCAAGGGTGAGATTTTGTTGTTGTTGTTGTTGTTTTTGTTTTTACTGCCGTGAAACCAGAGCAGGTGCAGCTGTTGTCACAAAAGTTGCAAATGCTGCTGGCCAAAGGAGCCATAGGACATGTTTCTCTCCCAGAGAGAGGACAGGCTGTTACAGCCACTATTTTTGGTTCCCAAAAAAGATGGGGGATTGCGTCCGATTTCAAGTTAGAGATGCTGAAAAACCAGGTTTGTCACACTCAATCTCAAGGATGCATATTTCCATATACACTATATTGCCAAAAGTATTCGCTCACCCATTCAAATAATTGAATTCAGGTGTTCCAATTAGCTCCATGGCCACAGGTGTATAAAATGAAGCACCTAGGCATGCAGACTGCTTCTACAAACATTTGTGAAAGAATGGACCGCTCTCAGGAGCTTAGTAAATTCCAGCGTGGTACTGTGCTGGTCACCAGCATGAACCCTCCCCAGAATACTAATCCGCCATTTCGGACTACAACTCCCATCGGCCCCATACCCAGGACTGATAAGCTTCTGGTTCCACACCTGCGCCCAATCAGCATCCCTATAAAGCCCAGGCTCACATTTGAATCAGTGCGATGTCTTGTTTTGCCATGTGCAACATTACGTTTTTGGATTGTGTTTGTTAATAAAATACTGCATATGGAACCCGACGCTTCGGCATCTTTGTTACAAAAGACATCGCCACCAAGGGATCCAGCAGTCGTCCACCATTTTTCTGCCAAACTATCGGCCCAGGCAGCTCAGTTGTCAGCCCACCAGCAGCAACTGACACACCTAACCACACTCACCAAGGACTTTGTGCGAACGCTCCAAGGATCCTATTTTTTTCCTCCATCCGCCACGTCTTCCACAACCCCAGCACTCAGCCACTCTCTGCCTATCATGTCTACCCCCTCCATGATTAGCGTTTCCCGATAAATTCAATGGTGATCTGGGTAGATGTAAGGGCTTTTTGCTGCAATGTTCCCTTTTTGTTTCTCAACTACCCACTTTGTACCCTACAGAGAGCAGCCGCATCGCTTTTGTTTGCTCTCTGTTAGCAGGAAAAGCGCTGGACTGGGCAACCGCTGTGTGAAGGCCGGATGGTTCTGTGTTTCTAACCTTTGAATCCTTTTTGTGCCAGTTTCGTGAGGTTTTTGAACACCCTTCTGAAGGCTTGAGCCCCGGCGAACAGCTATTTGCCCTCAACCAGGGAAATCTCACCGCTGCGGAGTACGCATTAAACTTTCGTACCCTCTCTGCACAAACCAATTGGGTAGAGGATATGCTCAAACTGTTGTACCGCCGGGGTCTCCACAACGACCTCCAATCTGAGCTGGCCTGTCGAGAAAAGGGTCGTAACCTGAGTGAGTTTATAGAGCTTTCTATCCATATTGATAATTTGATTCGAGCCCGGCGAGCTCACCTACCTCACAGACAAGAATAAGCAGCCGTCCCCGAACCCATGCAGATTAATTTTACCCACCTTACTTTTTAAAGAGCGTGAGAACTGACTACGATCTGGTCTGTGCCTCTATTGTGGTAGACCTGGTCACTTACGAGCATCCTGT
Organism: Botia almorhae; assembly: GCA_036877575.1. Taxonomy (NCBI): domain Eukaryota; kingdom Metazoa; phylum Chordata; class Actinopteri; order Cypriniformes; family Botiidae; genus Botia; species Botia almorhae. The sequence goes on along the minus strand of JAZGTJ010005398.1, from coordinate 8,707 downwards.
CCTGTCCGTCCCGTATCCAGACCACCTCTGGTGAGTCTAAAAGGTTAATTCGCCCATCTAACTCCCCAGATTCAGCTGGGTTTTTTTTTTGTTAAGAAAAAAGACAGGGGATTGCATCCCTGTATTGCTTATCGCGCCCTAAATGAAGTTACCATTAAGTTCCGTTATCCCCTTCCACTCATCCCCATAGCTTTAGAACAACTCCGTCGCGCTAAATTCTTTACTAAACTTGATCTCAGGAGTGCATATAATGAGCGTTCTTTACATCCATGGGTCACTATGAATATCTTGTCATGCCTTTCGATCTAGCTAACAGTCCCTCCATGTTTCAGTTACTAGCCATGAAGCTTGCCTTAGAAGAGTGGCAACACTGACACCTACCGACCCGGTTCCAAGAATACCAAGGGCGACCCCTATCTCACCAAGCCGAAGTTACCCCCAAGTCAGGTTCCCTGGAAAACATTCTCCCCGAGAAGCTTTTAGTGGCCCTGGTCCAGTGAGATTTACACAGAAATAGTTCATGCCAATGAGGCTCATCCACAATCACTCAGGTTCACGAAAACCCGAGCTCAGGACATCCAGGTATCGCAGCCACCATCCAGCTAATAAGGAATCGTTACTAGTGGCCAAGACTCTCATAACTGCACCATCTGTCAAACCACTAAGAACACTAGACAATTACCTGCTGGCCTTCTGCAACCTCTGCCCACACCTCAAAGACTCTAGTCCCAAATAGCCATCGATTTTATTACTGACTTGCCTAATTCTCAGGTTAATACAACAATACTCACCATTGTTGATTGTTTTTCCAAGGCCTGTCGTTTAGTTGCATTACCAAAGTTACCTACTGCTTTTAAGACCGCAGAGATCTTGTGTAACTTAACTTCCTGAGGATATTGTGTCAGACCGGGGTCCTCAATTTACTTCTTGTGTGTGGGCCTCTTTCTTTAAAAGTCTTGTAATCAACATTAGCCTAACATCTGGTTACCATCCTCAGGCCAATGGACAGATGGAACGGCTTAATCAGGAGATCACCAGATTTCATCCGATCATATTGTAACTGGAGGCTGACTGGAGCAGATACCTTATGTGGGCAGAGTATGCTCAGAACTCTTTAGTTAAACCTTCTACTGGAATGACTCCTTTCAAATGTGTCTTGGGTTTTCAACCTCCGATGTTTCCCTGGTCTGGGGAGCCCACAAACCTTCCTGCGGTCACGGACTGGCTTCAGAGGAGTGAGGAGGTCTGGGAGAGAGCCCACACTCACCTTCTTCGTGCCGTTAGACGACAGACACATCAAGCCAATTGATGTCGACAACCCGGGCACCGCTTTGCTCCGGGACAATGGGTGTGGCTCTCAACTAGGGACCTACGTCTCCGTTAACCCTGCAGGAAACTCAGTCTCGTTCAAAATTATTTGTATGATTACCCCAGTTTCTGCTCGTTTAGCTCTACCTAATACATATCGTATTTCCCCTACATTTTATGTATCCCTGCTCAAGCCCTCTGGAGCCCCGGTTGGAGGTTCGGGGGGGGGGGGCTCTGTTACAGAGGAGGTTCTGCCTCCTGCTGGTCACCTGCTGGAGCCCTTGCCAGAATACTAATCCACTATTTCGGACTTCAAATCCCATCGTCCCTGTACCCAGAACTGATGAGTTCCTGGTTCCACACCTGCGCCCAATCAGCATTCCTATAAAGCCCAGGCTCACATTTGAATTAGTGCGATGTCTTGTTTTGCCATGTGCAAAATTTGACAGAGTTGCCTCTCACTTTTGTGCTTTGGACATTGTTGTTGTTGATTGCCTGCTGCCTGCCTCGACCCTTGCATGTTTTTTGGTTTTGACCCTGTCCTCTCCATTGCTCTGTACGCCGTTTTTTAATTTGCCTGTTTTTGGATTGTGTTTGTTAATAAAATACTGCATATGGAACCTGCCGCTTCCGCGTCTTCGTTACAGTGATAGGATGCCACCTGTGTAACAAGTTATGAAATTTCCTTACTATTAAATATAAAATGAACAATATAAATATATATATAAATAAAAAATATAAATAACAAAGTGGAAATCCATTATGATACGGGCATGTGTCTCTTGCATGTGTGGTGTCAATCCTTGCTGTTGTGGGCAGTGTTCAGCTAGGCCAGCACCTAACAATCTTCCAGATTTAGAGGCTGTTAGGACTTTTGGCAGCAGCAGCCAACATGATTTCATTGAGCCTACCGCATATGAGACTGTTTCAGTTCTGGCTAAAGAAAAATAGTTTTTTTCCCAAAATCCATCCGCTAAGGACGGTAAGGGTTACACGGTGAAGGCTCATCACAAGATGCCAACAACAGATGCATCCAATACAGGCTGGGGTGCAGCCCAAAGGATCTAGAGAGGTCATCATGTCGACTGGCACATCAATTGCCTCGAGTTGATGTACTTCTGACCCTGAAATACTTCCTCCAGCAGTTAAGGGGCTATCTCGTCCTAGTGTGGGTGGACAACACTACAGTAGTCACCTACATAAATCACCATGGCGGACTATGTTCACAAAGTCTGAACAGGCTAGCGCAGCAGATTCTGCTGTGGGCCCACAAGTTCCTGTCTCAGAGCAATTTAAATTCCTAGGCATATAAATGTGGGAGCAGACTTGCTGTGTAAACAGGCTGTGACACACAGGGAATGGAATTCCACCTCGAAGTGGTGAAACAGATTTGAGAAAGATATAATGAAGCAGAGGTGGACCTCTTTGCTTCTCAGGAGACGACACAATGTCCCCTCTACTTCTATATGACTCACCAAGCCACCAAGGCCTCCCGTTACAGTGAAGGTCCCGTTGTAGGACCTAGCCATAGCTCTCGAGGGGCTGATCAAGATACCCTTTAAACAGCTAGAGTCAACGCCTGACAAACTTCTGTGGTTTTATCATGGCTATTTCATCTATGAAGAGAATTGGGGAATTGCAGGCTCTGTTGATTTTGCCATCATGCTTAGATTTTGCCCCTGGGAATGTCAAAGCTATCCTGCATCTGCACACTGACTATCTTCTCAAGGTTCCATTCTTGACTGTACATCCAGCTATTCTAGAAGCTCTCTGTCCTTCACTGTTTGTTGCACTGGAGCAGGAAAGGCTGCACTTACTGTGTCCAGTTTGTGCTGTTCAGACGTACATTCACCGCACCAGCCAAGTCAGGTGCAAGTCAGTCTGCTTTGGTGCAGGTCAGAACAGCTTTTTGTATGCTATTGGGGCCACAACCAGGGGGCAGCTGCCACAACGCAAGTGATGTCACATTGGGTGAGGGACGCTGTTGCCTTAGCCTATGAGGCGTGTGGTCAAGATTCACCTCTTGGGGTTAGGGCTCTTTCTACAAAGGGATCTACAAAGTTGTAAACTCTGCACACAATTTTTACAGTTTGGATGTTCATGCTACTCTGAGCTCATGTCCTTGAGTCAACATCCCAAGCTTATGTCTGGGCCTAACTAATGTGACCTAACTTATGTGGCATAAACATGTTTAGGCAGTGAATTAGATAAATGCTTGATGCTAGCATGATGCTAGCACTATTTAGCATAATAAATATACAAAGATTTGGCCTATTATGGGGTTGCTAGGGTGTGTGCTAAGGTGTGCATCAAAAATAAATAAAATCATTTCTTTTTTGCTCTTTCTTTCAAAGCTTAGAAGATTTGATAGAGATCTTAGTTATGTTGGTTTGAGAAAACCAACATATTGTTTTTTCATTTAAACTTATTATTTTAGGAGTGCTTTCAAAGCAAAGCATCACTATTACTCTCTTACATCTTTTTTTGGCAACAATTCAGTATGTAACTCATCCTGCATGGTTGTCGCAGACACCATGAGGGGTCAAATCAACCGGCTTATTGAGGAGAGGTGTGCTATGACTTTTATCGTGTGTACAATGTTTTTAGGGAAAAGTGGCCGATTTTGATTGCAGACATGGCATATCTGAGCTCAGTTTGTGACATTGATCTATTCTATTCTAAGATCTATTCTGAAACTGATTTCTGGGTCTTTTTCTCAGATGAAACATCTGAGACAGAGGACTTTAGCCAAAAGTTTCCATTTCCCCTTTTTTTAATTGCTTTCTAGGAGAAATAATTGTGATATTAAAGAGATCTCATTCCTATGGGCAGTTCCATTATATATATATATATATCAAATACATTGTCTACACTAGACAGAAGCCCTGTTTTTATTTTATTATTCAGCATAGCTATTGTATCACTTTATGTTCCTGCTCATCTGAAATTAAATTATTTTATTAATAAATGGCATGTATACTTTTTTAATTAATTTCATTATGTGTATATGTAAATAACTTCTACTGTTGAATTTAAGCCAGCTCATGATTTTTGTGGTACTGATTTAAATAATCCTTTGCTTCTAACCATGCAATATTACAACAACAACAACTAGATAGGTACATTTTCTGAAGAAAATGTGAGTGGTGCTTGCCGTGCAAAACTCAGGAATATTTCAACGATGTTAGCATGACTTAGCATGATGCTAGCATGACTTAGCATGATGCTAGCATGACTTAGCATGATGTTAACATGATGCTAGCACTATTTAGCATAATAAATATACAAAGATTTGGCCTATTATGGGGTTGCTAGGGTGTAGTCAGGAAGTGGCCAGGGCAATACCTAAAACCTACTAACATCCTGACTAAAACAAGCCCACCCACATGTCTCTGCAATGTTCTAACGTTGAGATATGGCTTATTCATTTTATTACATGGTTGCTAGGGTACAGTAAATGGTTTCTGGGTTGTAGCTAGACAGTTCACAGGGTAAAACCAATGGACAGATGTGTGTGTGAATCAAAGTAGCCAACTCTCATATCTCTATGATGTTCTGGTGCTGAGATATAACTAATTCATGTTAGTTGTTAGGGTGCTTTGACAAACCTCTAACGGCGCATCGACATCGGAGATACCGGTGTTCATATATACAACCGCCAGATTCTCACAAAATGCAGAAAATACCCTACAGATACTCTGCGTGATGATCTGCTGGAGAAGCTACGCGATCTCGGTTTGCTGCAGAGACCAGACCTCCAGCCCTCGGTGTTGCCTGATGCCGATAACCTAGGAAGGGGACGTTGCAAGCGGTGCACGAGAAAGCGGAATCGCGGCAAGAGGGTGGGGGTCCGTGCTAGGCTAAATACAAACGCTAGCCGGCCCGCTCTCCTGTCAATCCTGCTCCCTAGACAATACTTCGGATTACATCCAACTCCAGCAATCTATGCGGCGTGAGTTCAGAGACTGCTGCGTCTTTGTTTTCACAGAGATATGGCTCAGCGACAGAGTTTCGGACACCGCCATTCAGCTAGACGGGCTAGCTTTGTTCCGTACCGACAGAAACACAGCTCTGTGCGGTAAGGCTCGCTGCGGTGGCTTGTGTGTTAACATCAACACGGAATGGTGCAAGAACTCAGTGCTAGTCTCTAGTTACTGCTCATTGCTGGTGGAGTTTGTGACTGTTAGATGCAGACCTTTTTATGTACCATGGGAATTTACCACCATTCTCATAATGAGAGTATACATTCCCCCCTGTGCAAATGTAAAAAACACGCTCTGTGAACTGTACAGGGCTATTAGCGAGCTGCAGAACTCAAACCCCAACGGACTGTTTATTGTTGCCGGAGATTTCAATCATGCAAATCTTAAGTCAGTGCTTCCTAAATTCTATCAGTATGTGGACTTTGCAACGAGAGGGAAAAACGTGCTGGACCTTGTTTACACAAGCATCCCGCCGCGTATTGTGTGGAGCCCCGCCCCCAACTCAGCTACTCAGACCACATCTCTGTTATGCTAATCCAAGCATACAGACTGCTAGTCAGATGCTCGAAACCAGTTCTAAAGCAGGTGAAAACCTGGCCGGCAGGAGCCATCTCTGCTCTTCAGGACTGTTTTGAACACACTGACTGGCACGTTCAGTGAAGCGGCAACTGACGGCGACTTCACCAACTTGGAGGAATATGTGACATCAGTGACCAGCTATATCAGCAAGTGCATTGATGACGTCACCGTTTCCAAGACCATCACCATACGCTCCAACCAGAAACCGTGGATGACTGCAGAGGTGCGTGCGCTACTGAGGACCTAAGACTCTGCCTTCAGAGCAGGCGTCTGCTACATAGAGTCAACCTGCTGAGATCATCGGGGTCTCTATTCCCTCCATCATGGACATTTACACCTCACGCTCCATCCGCAAAGCCACCAGCATTGTGGATGACCCCACACACCCCTCCCATACACACTTTACCCTCTTACCATCTGGCAGACGGTACAGTTGCATTTGGTCCCTCACAACCAGGCTGTGCAATATATTTTTCCCTCATGCCATCAGGCTGCTCAATAGTCAGTATCTGGACTGAAGGATCACACACACAAACATATATATACATTTACATTTAGGCATTTGGCAGACGCTTTTATCCAAAGCAACTTACATTGCATTATACTACACATTGATCACTATACATTAAGTATGTGCAATCCCTGGGATCGAACCCATGACCTTGGTGTTGTTAACGTCATGCTCTAACCACTGAGCTACAGGAAAGCCATATATGCACACAACTGGGCATTTCTCATCCTCTACAGTTCTTTTGCACTAAGTCATTTTGCACATCTGGTATGTTTACTGTTAACACTTATGTTTACATTTGTTTACAGCTGTTACTGTCACCAGGTTCACTTTTCCTTACAGAACTGTGTACTGGTTGACACTGCACTGGGACTTACTATGCTCATAGTCTGTCCCAATAGTCTTTGTACTGTCTTGTGCTGTCTGCACGTTTGCACTTGTGCACTTTATGTATATATTATGTTTAAATTATGTAGCCCTTGTATGTCTGATGATCAGTGTTTGTCTTATGTAGCACCTAGGTCTGGAGAAACTTTGAAATGACAATAAACTCCACTTGTAACTTGTAACTTGTTGGGCCAAGCAATATGAGCCCACCCCCAATATCTATGACATTCTAATGCAGAGCTATAACATCACAAAATTTAGCCCAATGTTAAGTCTATGGAATTTTTCGGCCACTTTTTCATACGCCCTAAAAACATTGTACACCCAATAAAAGTCATAGCACACCTCTCCTCAATAAGCCAGTCAATTTGACACCTCATTCATTGGTCTACAACAAACCGTGCGGGACGAGTTACATGCCAAGGTTTTGACCAGAAGGAGAGGAAAAAGAAGCAGAAGAAGAAGTATGCAAGAGTAATAGTAATGCTTTGCTTCGCAGACACCACTAATAATGTTGTGAATACGTTATTATAAAACATTTTAACTGAACATTAGAGGACATAAAGTTTTCATTTTTATTCTTATATTTTAGTCAATTTTTAAATCTTTATTTTTTGTAGGATCTCTTTGCACTGGACATGGAGCCCTATCGCTACAGTGGGGTCAACATGACTGGATTCCGTATTCTAAACACAGAGAACAGCCAGGTCTCCTCCATCATTGAAAAATGGTCCATGGAGCGTCTGCAAGCCCCTCCCAAACCTGACTCTGGCCTGCTGGATGGCTTCATGACAGTAAGATGCTGTTTGAATGTAAAGTATACACACGGTATACAGCACTGCTTCTCCACTGGCTTTGATTCAGTTACTAGACTTTCACATTAAACAGCAAGTGGAAACCCAAAACAATTTATTATTTATTATTAACTTAATGTATTAATGTTTTTAGATCAGATTTTCTTCATGGCTTCATGATTGCAGCCACCAATAAAAAAATTTTCTTTGGATATTTTTTTATGGCTTATGTAGCAGAAGGGAATTCTGCAAACCAGTTTTCATGAATTGGTTCAAAAAGCAATTCAACAGATCTTATGTCATTAATCCATGGTTTTAATGTGATTTGAGACATTCATCATAGCATGCATACTCAAACATGTGATATTATTATACACATGTTATATAATTGAGAGTGTTTATTATTATTTTATTATTTGCATTTACTGTTGTATTTTCCACTAGTATATGGGCAGGTTATTGTTTTTATGTTTCTTGCCTGTTACTTACACTGATTAGGTCATCAGCATAATAGTCAAAAGAGTAATATGACAATGTTATAAATGAGGTGGAGCATGTGAAGTCAGCTCTCGAGGAAGCTGACCATCTAGCACAAGTATTGGGCCTAGGGAATGCCATGATATTGCAGCCCAAACCATCACTGATCCACCCCCATGCTTCACTCTGGGCATGCAACAGTCTAGGTGGTATGCTTCTTTGGGGCTTCTCCACACCGTAACTCTCCTGGATGTGGGAAAGACAGTAAAGGTGGACTCATCAGAGAACAATACGTTTCACATTGTCCACAGCCCAAGATGTTCGCTGCTGGCACCATTAAAACCGACGTTTGGCATTGGCACGAGTGAACAAAGGTTTGGCTATAGCAGCCCGGCCATGTACATGTTTGACTGTCCCGACGGATAGTTTTGGTGGAAACAGGAGAATTGAGGTGCACATTTAATTCTGCAGTGAGTTGGGCAGCTGTGGTTTATGTTTTTTTGATACAATCCGGGTTAGTACCCGGACATCCCTTTCAGACAGCTTCCACTTGCGTCCACAGTTTCTCCTGTTGGATGTGGTTCATCCTTCTTGGCGGTATGCTGACATTACCCTGGATACCGTGGCTCTTGATACATCACAAAGACTTGCTGTCTTAGTCACAGATG
>JAZGTJ010005397.1:0-27647 GCA_036877575.1 Botia almorhae | reverse complement strand
TATATATTATTATTATTTATGCGATTTCCTGTACATTTATAAAGGAACTTTTCCATGAAGAACTTCTACCTGTCTTCTTCCTCTCCAGGTCTATTTTGTAGACCCCCAGTCTCTTGAAGTTCTGATGTTCCACTCTCAGTTTTATCCATGTTTAATGTACCAAAAGTCCAACTTCTGTTAACATTTCAAAGTCAGTTTGGTCTTGGTTTCTCTATGGTTCGAGTCCTTTGTCAGATGGTTTTACACCTGAGTGCACTCTCTCTCTCGCTTTCTCTGAAGTTCTGCTCACAATTCCCAGCAGCACTGGCTCTGCCTTTGTTGGCGTTTGCTCTCGACCAACCACAACTGGCTCTCTGAAATGGAGGGCAAACAATGGTGTACTTCTCCAAAGCGTTTAATATTTAAGTAGTGCCTGTTGCTGTGAACCTATGCCTGGCACACACACACACACACAATGCACGTTCACCCTCCTAAAAAAATGATTGTGGGAGGAGGTTGTTGACTTTTTTTTAAATTAGTCTAGAGATGCATTACGCATTTTCAAAATCTCTTTGCTTCTGACATTAACTGCTCTAGGGTCAGCTCTTACCAGTAACTGCTTAATGTGTCTCTGTAAGCAAAAAGCTGATTCACGGTCAAAAGAATTGGATCATTGATAGAGTATATTAACAGATTCGAGTTTAGTTCTGTGTAACAACATGAAAACACATCAGACAGGCTGAAGGTGCAAAATATTAGAATGGAAGAAGAAGGGGCCTATCACTTTACAGTCCCAAAAACAGAAATTCAAGCCTAGTCACCCACAGACAGTCTGTCATCAATGTATCGCTGCCAAATCTTCATCACCCCACCCTGCAGCTATAGTACATTCCCAACAGTTGCTATTATTATTAGCTGGAGGAAAACAATGTTGTTAGAAGTTTTCATCTTTGCTTGTCTTAGTTTCTACACTGCCTTAAATTTTTAAGTTTAATCAACAAGGCTGTACAAGTCATTTTAACATAGTATTTTAAAAACCTTACTGCTGTTGCTGTAACTTACTAAAAAAAACCTGAAATAATTTTTTGTTTACAATGTGATTCATGTGATTTGTTTCTTAAATTTCTCAAATTTAAGGCAGCAATTTTTTTCATAGTGTAGAGCTGTATATCTGCATCAGTCATAAACTAAAAGTATCAAACGTTTTGTATTAAAAATTGTACGTGTTGTTGTATGCACCAACAACTGGATTGGTTTTCAATCATTTCTTGATAGGTATTTTTTGTTCTGGATGCTGATTGGTCAATACATTGTTCCGACTGCACTAAAACGAAATAAAAATATATGGGGGGAAACGCATTGTGTGGACAGAGAGCATCCTTCCTTTCCTTACACTATATGCATGACCATGAGTCCAGCTATTATGAACAATTGAAAACTCTTAGTCAAATGAGTCTGCCTGGGACCCCAAGGGTAGTGGCTTCTAATGCCTAATCAAAAATACCCCACATTATTCCTACATTTATGTCAGCTGTCTCAGTCATATTATGCAGCTGCTGGGCATTGCAAAAACGACCATGAAGATTCCAGGCCAGGTGGGGACTTGATTGTCCAATTTATGTACAAAAAAGAATAAAAACAATACAAACAAAAAATATATCACCCTATATACCTTTTGGATTTACTTTGAGGTCCTAAATGAACTCATCTGACCAGGGTGCCCCGATAGTTCACAAAATCTCATTGCTTTTACCACTGTCTACTACAAATTTCCACTAACCGTTATATAAAGCACAAACAACGGGCCATCCACCTGGAAAAAAGACCCTCGTGACTTACCTGTTCCCACCGCTGCTTTATATGTGCTGTGCTAGAATCCAGCTGGTCTCTTGTCATGTGTTTTTATCTGTGACCATATTCATAATATTAAATATTAATAACATTGTATATTATTGAAACAACATGAACATGTATGTTTGGCACATTTTGTAAATATTTTCATTTGAAATATTTTAGATAATAATATTTTACATAAACACCCCTTAGATGGTCCAAAACAGTTGAGTGTTGCGAGGGAAGCAGTTTTAAACTTTAGAACAGCGCTGCTGTGTGTTTGACTACAAAAGCAAACATTTGTTCACCACCAGATGGCAGCAAAGATCATATCTACTTGCAGTACACGCTCGCTAACTGGGAGTAATACTTCACAAAAATGTTTTTCTTTGCTTTACAGTCTGTTCAAATCATAAAACTACGTATTATTGTACAGTGATAGAACAGTGGTAGACTGTGCTAGCCGAATGGGGCAGAGACGTGCGAAGTAAAACAGTCAATAGTTATAGAACAGCAGTTTTGCTTGCTGCGGCAGTTTTGCGCCTCTCTGATTTCACATGTTGGCAGCGTAGAAAATAATTCCTAGTTCACACCGTCCTTCTGCTGGCAAAATGAGGGTGATACGACGTCATTGCTCCTATCAAGCCTCTGTTTGGTGTGTGTGCATGTATCTGTGTATTTCGCGTAGGGTGTCCATGCATGGGAACTCACCTTGGAAGACTACGAGCAGTATCTCAGCCCTCCTGATGTTATCACATGAGCAGGTTTGTGTTGTGCTAGAAAAATGATGACACACTCAACTCCCATCACAGCGCACATGCAGATGGATGATAACGTGCTTTGTGGCTTTCCTTTGGATATTTGACTTGCGGTAGCTTTACTGCTAGAGTATAGATGCTGTCTGTCTCTCTGAACAGAAGAATAAGAGGCTTTGTGAATGACAGAAAGATGTGCACAAAGGAATCAGCGGCGTGTGAAACTGAACCAGCAAGCTAATGTCTCCGCCCAGCCCTCAGGGGCCTTTAGCTACTCCAAATATTTACTTTTTAATGTAGTAGTTGTTGTTTTTATTATCACGCATATGACCAATGACAACCATTCCTTAATGACCGAGAGGCTGAGATGCGACTGCCTGCTAGTTTTCTCTTGTAACGTTAGGTGGAGGAAGTGAGCTACACTGCCTGTATTCCGATTACAGTATCTCATTGTATCTCATTTTTATTTAACTTGAAGTCATTTGTTTACTAAGATGCCTTCCTCTGGATACTTTTTAAATGCTACAATCTTTTGAATGCTACATCTTTCCCTGGCTACGATATCCCACAATCCTCCGTGTGCAGTTCGGCACACCCATTAATTTGATTTATTATGTATTCACGTTTCACGCTTCAAACGTTACATGTTTCAAAGATTAGTTATGCCTAAAGCTCACCTAAATTTCTTCTAGACATTATGGTGCCTTTGGAAACTTCCTAATCAGGTACCCTTATTAAAAACACTGCCTGTTTAGTCATTGGGCAACAAGGAAGCTGCATTAGGTTTTGGATGCAGCTTTTGTTGTGTCGCACAACAAAAGCTAAAGTGTCGTTGTTTATGTCACCTCAGTCTCTCATTGAAAATGAAATAATGCAAATCTCTGTCAGTGTAAACGCATCTTTAGGCTTCCGGTTTCTGAAGTGCAGTGCTGTGGGTTATGATATTTGATTGTCTCTTTGAGATACAATTGAGACAAAAGCTTTTATCAGTCAGGTGTGTCACTTAAAAACAATAGATAATTCTACTCAATAGCCACAGGCCTAAGAAATGTATTTAAGTGAGCACAAAATAAAAATATATTGTAAAGCGCAATATAAAAATCTGTTGTGTACTCTGTAAGGGTTAAGAAGGGTTGCTTTATTTTCCCATCTCTATTCCCTCTAGTCGGGTAATGTTCTCTTCTCAGCTGTTCTGTACACTCACAGTCATAGAAAAGATAAAATAATGATGTATTAGTATACACTCAGGAGCTTGTTTTTGCCAGTTTGAAAAAGTATTTGATTCACATTTTCATAAGGAATTGAAATGTTTCCTTGTTGATTTGTTTAATACGTTTTATGATGTTTGTTTTTGTGTTGTATCTTGTCACATTTCCAAACATTTGAACTTTATTACCAACAGCTGTTTGTTAAATGGTTACACCCAAGCCACTGAAACCCACTGAATGAGAGAGAGTCTAGATTGTGAACAGCCACTTGGATGTTTCACTTGGATGTTTAAGTCTTTGTTATCAGCCTTTTTGGGTCACAGCCATGTGATGTTAATCAAATCATAATACCACGACAGTTTCTGTAGTGTCACATGACTTTGTGGCTCACCTGAGATATGAGAGGGCTCCTCATTTGGGCAGGCACACAGTAAGCAACGACTTAGCAACCACCCAAAACAACCCAGCAGTTACATGTGCTAACAACCACTCAGAACACCAATCAGCCAGACCCCGGCAACCGCACTCTCAATATTTGCACAGGCAACTGCCACTCATCTACAATTAATGTGATGAGTGGCAGTAAATGATATCACACAATCTTAATTTTCTAAAATGTTGTTTAGAAAGCGTGTTTGTTTTTGATTTGCTTTATGTTTATTCCCCTTCAGCACTAGTCTCATGTTCTCCTATTTTAAATTCATATTCAAACACATTATGGAGTTGGTGATGGAGGAAGCTTTGGATCATGTCTATTGTTCTGGTCAGCCTAACCACTCGTAGTCTCTTGTTATTCATGTTTGCATATGCTGTTACTAGGGCTACCGTTTATTGTAAAGGGCTGTAGTAGTTGTCAAGTTTTTTTTTAAACGGGTAATCGTTGGCCCTAAAACAAAAGTTCTGTGATTAATTACCCTCTACACCGGTAAGATCTTCATTCAGTAATTCAAGTATTTAAAGACAGAATTGCGATTTTAGGGTGATGCATCACTTTAACCTTTGAATACAGAACACAGTCAAACACAGTCTTGCTTGCCATACATTTGCTTATAATTCTTTACATTCAATTCTACAACATCTAAAGTGTGAAAGGTAAATATGTGGGTGAATGTGGATTTTTGGCCTGTATGTCCATGCGTGTGTGTGTAGGGTCGTTTGAATCTGTCATGCCCTTAACTCACATTTATATATATACCATAAATATACCATATACCATAAAACAGATATATGGATATAACATAAAACTCAGGCTTCAAGTCAGCAATTGCCACATTCTCTGGGTTTAAAAGAATGTGTTGGAACCTGTGTGTGTAGACATTGATTTTGTGTTCTGTCAGTGACACCTTCATTCTGTCAGCGTTCCATCAGGACTAATTACTACATGCTTATCAGTTCTTGTTTGCATTACAGAAACTATACAGGAGCTCGTATAGTACAGCATAATTAAATGCAAATGAGTCTTTGAAACGACATAGGTCACTGGAAACATACATCCCTGGAAATAAGACTTTTAAAGACTTTTGAAATGAATGTAAAATGAATAAATGATGTAAAAACAAATATTTAAATAAGCAAATTTGTGACATTGATCATGTTATCTCCTTCAGCTCCTCAAAAGGTCAAAGTCTTCAAATCCTTAACACTAACGTGCATAAGAAGCTCTTTCTGTTCTCCGGTCACACTGAAATACATGGATCTCATCCTGTATGCCGAAATGCATCAGTTTTGCAGATGCATTTTTAAAGCATAATTGTTCTGTTTATTAACATGAGGTCATAGAAACATGCATGATAATTAGACAAGAATTAGAAAAACGTTAAATACTTTATGAACCACTATTGAGAACCGCTCATATATGTATACAGTGTATAGCTTGAATTCTTGTAGCATTACTTGTAATTACACAGCAAATTATTAATCGTGCATGTTCTCGATCACGTAATGATTAAGAACTCTGGTATTTGATGACATAAACCTTAAACCATAAACATTTATAGCAACAATTTTCTAGGACAGTTTCAACTGCAACAAAATCCAAACAAACAAGCTTTTGTTTCTCTCTCTCAATTTAATTGCCATGTACTTCCATTACACCCTTTCTAAATACAGTCTTATGTGTAGCAATGCTTAAAGTATCAGGTTTAGTAATGTTTAACTAAGGTAAACAATTCCACTAAAGCAGCTCTGTGGACAGGAGGTGCAGCCTGGTACTGAGCGATTGTGTGTCATAACACCCATTAAGTTATTAGAATATTTGCTTCAGGCCAAAGCACCTGTTTTGGGTTATTATTTGGTAAAAAAAAACATTATTAATAGTGGTATCCTTATTGTTACGTATTGCTCTAAAAATTTAGAATTTAACAAAATTCACCTCCTTCCCCCTCAACACCCTCCTACACAAACACACACGCACACTCGAATTCCTGCGGGTGGGGCTTCATACACATTGACTGTGTTTAAATAAGACTCATGGTTGCTCAGCTCCACCCTCCAACCTGCAGCTCAGGTTTGTTTCACCTTCTTTCAGACACACGGATGAACTAAACTCATAGGAGGCAACAGTGTTTTAAGGACTCAAAGCGGATTCTTACAGAACCCATCAGCACCGGGCCTCCACTGGTAAGCGCTTTATCTGTGTTTAGGGCTCTTTTTGCCCAAGAAAAGTTTGCTCTGTGTGTATACTTTTTTCTTTTTCTGTTCTTATCTTTATTATTCGTTTTTTATTTAAAAAATAAGAAATACATAAATAAAAATCAAGTCAAGTAAATAACTAAGTACAAGACCTTAAAATCAAAACATAAATACAATAACGGGTAAAAAAATCTTCTTATAAAGTTGTTTAAGAGAATGCCTAGACTGCATAGCTAGTTGCTAGGCAAAGGGTGGTTACTTTAAAAATCTATAACATAAGTTAGTATGGGATTAGACTGCTTAGCTAATTGCTAGGCAAAGGGTGGTTACTTTTAAGAATCTATAACATAAATTAGTATGGGATTAGACTGCATAGCTAGGTGCTAGGCAAAGGGTGGTTACTTTAAAAATCTATAACATAAGTTAGTATGGGATTAGACTGTATAGCTAGTTGCTAGGCAAAGGGTGGTTACTTTTAAGAATCTATAACATAAATTAGTAAGGTATTAGCCTAGTTAGATTTGAATCAATAATGTATGTTTATTAGCTTTGTTTAATATTTAAAATTCAATTTGTGTTATTTCATAGTTTTTATCTCTTTACTTCTACTAAAATTATGGGAATTAACAAAAATGAAACTGTAACAAATCTTTCATGCTTTGACTTGTCAGACCATCTATTCTTTGTCTTGCATATGACAATGAAATAATTGTTGTGTTTCCCCCCCCCAGGACCAGTCATTATTTAGGACCAGTAATGATTCCAGTCCAGCATTAGGTGACTGAGACAGAACATTTACTTGATCCTTGAACAGGAGGGAGGCTTTTGATTTTTTCCATTTTTGACTGTCTTTCCCAGCCTGATAGCATGAATATCTCTCTCGAAAATCCATATGGTGATGTCACCATCCCTCGTGCCAAGCTGCGATCTCAGGCTGACAGCAGCACCATCATCATGAACCCCATGGCCTTGGAGAGCTCCTACAACCGGACCTCAGCCTTGAACCCTTACGGCAGTTTCCAAGCGCCAGGGGAGAACAACCCCTCAAATGTGCCGGTTTACGGAGCAGCTAAGAACGGGAGCCAGAGCGCCTCTCCTTACAACATCCCGGCAGGTTACACAGTGAAGGAAGATGAAGAGCAAGTGGGACGCTGCTACGCCTGTTGCTGCCGCTGCCGAAGGAAGAAATGAGACGTGCCTTCCGGTGCAAAGGATTATGGGTTTACAAAATACAATAAAAAATAGGAGACAGGGAGCAACTTCAGAAACCACCATCATCACAAACATCACAGTGCTAAAATGACTGGATTTTAAGACTCCTGTAGCTACAATGAAGTGTCCCTAAGGATTGGGCAAAATGAGCTTCCTGTGACTGTGCATGTTATTTTAAATATGTACATTTGAATTCTTTTGTCAAAAATTGCTTTTGTTAAATCGATACAGTTAAATTCAGCTGTATTGCTTTTGTTGAACCACTTAGCCATCCTTTGTGTGCCTGATACAATAGCTCCAATATTTCTGAGAGCGAAAGCAAACAATTAACGGCGTGCTTGCCCCTTCAATCAGTGTCACCGAATCACACAGAATCACACAGTGTGCTTTATGTGGCCAGTTTTGGTGTTTCTGCTTTTAGTCAGGTTTAAAAGATTTGACTGCTGTTAGTGGATTAGAATGTGTGGAGTGGCCGAGGGCCTTGTGGATTACACGGACACTGCTCATCTTGATTTTAACAGTCCACACGAGGTCAGCTCTCTTGATTTTACATTAGATCTGGGTGGGCTACTCCCAAGTTTTTTGTAAGGATCAAAGTGATTCGGATTGTGGGACGCACCCCGCCATGCCGTGAGATGAAGGACAGTGAAACCAGAGGAAGAGCCCCTATTGTTTCACCAGGAGAAACACAAAGGGACACTCAACATTTCCAGAAGAATGAATGTACTAGTTCAGTTTCTATTGAACAAGCTTTTCTGGTTGTGCTAAACATACAAGCTGACACATAGCATCCAGGATCTTTAAAGCTGCTATGAGACTTCTTCATTTGAGTTATACATAACACATTCACTAATATCATTTAATGATAATCAATATTACCTAGTATACATATAATAAAATAGGGACATGTACACCATAAACCAAGAAGACATGCAAACAAAAACATTTTAAATGTGTAAACGTAAATGTGAGCCACTAGTAAGATTTTTTTTAAAAACAATATATATTTTTGATACTTAAAATAGCTTTTGTCTCTGTAAAAGCTGTTTTCAACACACTGTACTTAAGTTAAGTAGTCCTACGCCTAGTTTACATCAAGGTGACTCACAGTTAGTCTCGGTGACAACAAATTCTTTCTACCTGAATAAATGCAGACACCCTTATAAAAGCAGCAGCTGAACCGGTTTGGAACCCAGGGCCTTAGCAGAGCTGACTGCAGTTCCTGGAATAATACAGAACAAGCAACACTAAGGCTAGACCAGCCGGTTTCACAGTGTGAAGAAATTTGTGCCAGCTGGAAGCTGCAGCACAGGCCTGCAGAACTAAAGCATGTCCAGTACATGTACAGTGCAGTGTTCCCATTAAAACCATAGGGTTTGCGACCATAAGATTATTTGTTCATCTTAGATTTTAAGCATGTTTAAATTCAAGAAACTCTTTAGTAAGCAACTGATACGCAATCATAAGGACAGACACCAGCGTTAATTAAGTTTGTGGGTAAAGCTCACAAAAATAAAAAGACAAAGAATGTATATCTTGCATGAAGAAAATGAATCCTGTTTTTCTGCTATCAAGACTTTTGCTGTGGTTATTTTAAACACATCACCTCAAATTAACATTAATTTGTATTATTTTATTTAAATAAAACTAATTATTTAAATCATAAAATAGTTGTGTATCATATTAGTATTTGTCATGTTTCATTTAATGTATGCTGACTTTTATTTTAACTAGTTTTTTTTACTAGGATGATTTTCATCATCGTTACAGCAATGATAATCTGATTATAACCGTAATAATTACAGTAATACAATTTAAGTAGAAATTCCGCTATAGGACAAACGTTCTTAGTTCTTTGGAGATCAATGGAAATCGATAGCAAATGGTTTTGATGATTCGTATTGTTTGTAACTGCACACTGTTCTGATCACCAGAAGGGGGAGTGTGATTTCAAAAACAACCGTGTTCAGAAACCTTACCCGCATATCTCAGCAGATTTCCCTTAATAAAGTACTGTAGCGATATCATGATAAAGTAATTGTTATAAATATTATGGTATTTTGATATGGCATCAAATTACTACCACAGTCATCATACCATATTTTTATCCATACACCACAAAGTACTAAAATCATATCCAATATTCATCCAAATACCCATGGTATTAACTGTTTAGCATAAGGGCAAATATAGCATTATATACAGTATGTCAATATAGGATTACTATAGAAAAGGCTATACGTGCATACATTAACCCAGTGGCATGTACAGACCTCTTCAGACGCGGAAGGACCAAAATGGGCACTTCAATTACTTCACATTACTTCAATGAACATAACCAAATGTGTTTTTACAAAATATTTTACAACATGATTGTTCAGAATTAATTTTACATGTAAATGAATTGTGAAATAAATCACCTGTATTTAAAGCAGCGCTCGTGTGTCTGGTGTGATTTTAAATATTTTAATGACATCACGATTACTTGAAATGTTTTTTCTTTCCTCGCCATTCTATGAAAAGATATTGATACAAACAGAACGCATAAAACATCAAACAAAAACAGGCAATGATACTAATATTACTAAATATGATTTACTTTACCAAACAAAACAGTGAGAATCAAGAAGGTAATCACGCTCAAGCTAAATGTTGTTAACTTTGTATTATTGCATTATATAGTGCTAGATATCATGAAATCAAATATTTTAATTCCTAACACAAGTTTGACATGCTGCGTGTCATTTCACCTACTTATGTTATACCCTGAAAGTATGTAGTGTTTTTGTTATGGGAAAGGACACACATTTTAGTGCGTAGCAAACGAGTATGCATGCACTGGGATATACTAACGCATAGAGAAAGTGACTGTTGTTGCCTAGACAACGCTGCGTGGCGTTGTACAAAAAACTCACCTACAGCTCCACCTCCACAAAACGTTATTTCTCACATTAAACTTGTTAAAAATATTTTTATTGTTGCTGTTAGTGGTAATGATATTGATGCCTATTGTTACTTAACATTATAATAATTATTTACTACGACCAGAGGGGGTACATTTACATTATGACGCAAAAGGGGCAGTGTCTTGAGGCCCACGGCTCCTCCCCCATGCACGCCACTGAATTCATACAATCATTTATTACATTTAGTTTATCTGAACTAAATTTTGTTTAATAAACACTGCTTTACAAAATACAATACACAAAGTGGCAATATAAATGATTGAGAGAACCAGAAGATTCTGTGAGCAGTGACCGATGAGCTGTATGCGGCGAGGGGTCGCCTGAGGGTGACCGTGTATATAGAGACGGTAGAACAATAACTTGGCGGCTATTTCAGTGTTTAGGCTTATAATACGTGAGTATTTAACATAACGCGGATATAAATCCTTTTCCCCAACACCAATATTTGACAATAATATCTAAATAAGTACATTTAAATGAATGCTTATACATAGTATTCACCTTTTTTAATGACCTCTTTCTTTCTTTTCTAATTACAAAAATGTTCCTGCGATGTAACAAATGTATTTTAAAAGTAAAAATGTAGTCTGTTAATTGCTATGAAGTCATAATCACATGCATGATCAATTGAATTGATGTTTAAATCACAGCATGACCTGTCATGTGAATCATCCATGTTTTTACGTAGATACAATTCTCCAGATACAATTCTGACCCTTATAAAGCATTTATGACATTTTAGGTATGTGTGATAATAATATGGAACTTTGCTATATTCCAGTGGTACATAATATTTACCATACTCATGCATTTGCATGGTAAACAGGTACTTGTCCAATAAACTAGCACATCACAGAATTACCTTGTTAGCAAGTGTAGTCTTAACAACAAAAACATTCACCCACAACTCAATTTGAAATGATCTTCAAAATTTATTTTCTTGCATTCTGAACTAGTGTCATTAATGTCTAAGTTAAATTAATTCAATTAATAACACTTTGTTTTCCCCACAAGTGCTAACACACTTTTTCTTTTTGAAATACAATCAAAATACAATCACTTTTTCTTTTTGAAAAAGTGTTGCCAGATGCACAAAAAAGCTTTAGTGCTTGGTTTCAAACATAGCAAAATTAGCCCAGAGGGTTAAACCTTCAGTACCACAATCCTGCTTCTTTATGTGTGGTCCAGAACATGGGGGACTAGAAGTATCTTTATCCCAGTGTAGACATAGTTGAACATTCCAGATGCTTGTTGAATAAACAATAAAAACTCCAAGAACAAAACATCCAAAGATCACATGAGAATTGATTCAAATCAAGAGCAAAAACATGTTAGTAAAAATATATCTTGCATTTTTTGGCACTAATCAAATCGAGATAAAACAGTTTGAGTAGAGCTTTCTCTACCAGTATAATAAT
Organism: Botia almorhae; assembly: GCA_036877575.1. Taxonomy (NCBI): domain Eukaryota; kingdom Metazoa; phylum Chordata; class Actinopteri; order Cypriniformes; family Botiidae; genus Botia; species Botia almorhae. The sequence goes on along the minus strand of JAZGTJ010005397.1, from coordinate 15,645 downwards.
ACTTGACATTAATCTCCCAACTAACCGCTAGACCACCAAGCAAAGGCATATTTCAACATCAGAGAACAATGGCAGTGATGATTGTTAATGATTGTGGCAGTAACCGTTGTGAAAAGAAAAAGTTGGATGAAAAGAAGTATATAGATGAGAAAGATAGAGATGAGTATGTGGTTAAAAATTAGGTTTGATAAACTGAAGAGCCATAGTCTCTCATACATTCCCTCTTTTAACATGTGGAAAGTGACCCAATGATTGCAGAGTCAGCTGTGCAAATTCTACACAGAAAGACTCCAGCCAAAGGCAATATGGACGAACACAGAAAAACAAAACATCCGTTACTTCAATGAAAGAAAATAATTTAGCCCTGAAAACAAATGAAAAAATCTGGATGGCATTTCAAGGCAAATACTTTACAACTTGGTGGTCTAAGCCTCGCCTTACCAAGTATTTTACAATAAAGAAACAAAAACATTTATACTTCTAACAAAACGACTTGGAGATCCCAATGGCAACAATGCAACAGTGGTGATTGAGTGAGTACATATGAACTCACACATCAGTTTAAACAGAGCACACCTCTGCAGATGTGAGAATATTCGTTTCTGAGACCCTGAAAGCATCTGCACACACGTTAGCGTGTCCATCAACTTCTGTTACCCTCTCCTGAAAGTCACATTGACCCCAGAGGTTCTCCGAAACGGATCTTCTGGCCTGCTTGCAAATTAAAGGCAAAATTTCGAGGAGCTTCAAATAAGAGCACAATAGTGGAGCCCAGGTTGAACTCGCCCAAGTGCTCTCCTTTCCTCATGGAAATGCCTTCTCGGTTGTTGTTTGTTATGTAGCTGAAGTCATTGTATGATCCTTTGTTGTAGCGAGGGTTGTTGGTATGTAATTCCTGAAGGGGAAAAACAGTTTGGTCATTTTGATGCGCTCATCTGATGCATCTCATTTTATGAACATCAATATTCTTTACCTAACCCTAAAACTTGGTTCTTATAACAGACAGGAAACACAACATTAAGTTGTTTTGAGGAATCACAATGCTCAACACTGCAGTGCTAGTGGTAAATTGCATTTTTAAAAGGGTATGTTTTAATTACATTTTAAAAATGTTATTGAAACGTAACCTAGATGATGAGGATAATTAGATATTGCGGCTTTGTACTTTCATGACTGGACATGGTTTCCCAGGGGTGTTACAAATACGACCAGCAAGTAAACTGACTTGCCCTAAAGAACTTTGATATATTTTAATAATCACCATACAGCAAACAGTTGGCCACTACCAATCCACTCGTGCAGTCATTTCACCCATTAACCCACATTATTACACAACCCTGATACTGTCTAGTGGTCTGTCAACAAAAGTTTCCTTCTCCTATTAGGAATGGGGCCAATCCACTCTTATGGGTGAAGCTCAATATCTCACAAACAGTTTCATAGTCTCTTTCCAAGAAGGAAAACATCCCACACCAACAATAATGATCCTGCTGCTAATCGGCACATAAAGCTTTTCTGTGGTGATTGATGTTCATGTCCAACTGTATTCGTTTGCAATGCAGTATTTGGTCAAAATAACCTCAAATCTGGCAGCTGTGGTATAATAATGCAGGTATATTAAACTTTCAAGTCTGCTTCACACATCTTGTGCCCATAATTTCTGCTGCATAACAGAACTATTATGCTATACACAAAACAAATAACTGCTGTAAATTACAAACCGAATATAAACTTTACAAAAAGAAGGAAATCCCTTTTTAAAGTTTAAAGTTTTTAAACAATGGTTAGCTGCAATCCATTATTCAGTGTTTTATAAAAGCATATACTGCAAAACAGTGTGTTGATGAATAGGTTTACAATACACAGGGTGCATTTCACCCTGTTTTGTGCTGAGTTCAGCACGACGCGCAGCAAAAATAAGATCCGAGCTGAGACTCTACTTACAGACCTGCATCTGTGATGTTTCTGCACCACAGCACCTTGCTGCTGTACATACTGTGACTTCTAATGCTGGGAATGTGTGAAACCTAACCCTAAAACTCCCATCACCCCCTAAAAGAGAATATTAAGGAATAATATTAGCTATTTTTTAGTCTGTGGCATCTTGAGCTATAAGCTTTCTGACCTTGTCAAAGTAGATGCGTATAGATCCCACGTTTGTGGCCCCTACAGCTGTGAGTGAAAAGAAGCCGTGTGTCCACTCTCCACTCAAGACCACACGCTCATTGTGGCAGAAAAGCTCCTTAATCCAACGTGCAACTCCTGGGTTGACTGACATCAGAGAACCTGCAACACAAACACACAGATATCAGACCACACACACACAGTAATATACTATAGTTATGTAACCATGCAGTATCATGCACTGCTTAGTCACCATCAGATCAGAAAAGACTCTGGTGATAAATCTATTTAAGCAAAGCAAAATAACACACACACACACACACACACACAGAGAAAGAATCATCATTTTAGAGACACTAACCTGGGAAGTGTCGCCTGTGTGCCACTCTCCAGTCTGTAGGCGAGTGGAAGCAGTGATAGTCTCCTGGAGCCAGATATATGACACAGTGAAACAACTCGTTCCCCTCCTTAGTGACCAGGGTGTTCTGGAAGGAGTCAGGGTCATCCTCATCTTTAAAAAGCACAAGACATACTATTTAAATAAACCCCTGGAATAATTATTTCTCTGGAAAATGCAAATATTACCTTTATGGCACTGTCAAAACATTAATACATTTGTCTGAGTACCAAACCAGTGCAACCAATGGTGCGAGTTTGAGGTGGGACCATCTGTTTCATCAACCAATGGTAGTTGAGGAGTGTTTGGGAAACTTGTATGAACAATTGCTATAAATTGTTTTGGTGATGCTAATAGTAGAAATGCATAAGACATTACTGGACATACTGAAGATTATATAGCAACGTTTATAAGTTTAACCCATCTTAGCATGATTTATCCAAGTAGGACATACTGCTGAATCAATATATCTGTTGATCTTTATTAATTTAATTTATTTTCCCTCCGATTTTTACAGATATATTAGGGCTAGGGTAAAGTTTTGGGTTATGACTGTGTGTTTTATGCTCCCATGATTCTTTGTGGGACAATGGTGCCTCCTTAATGGGCATGGTAAGATGATGCAGTGCACTACAAGGAACAGTTTTTGGGTACACTACACCCTTCATTCTTTGGAAGCTCTCACTCTGGCTTGTTAACTCTTCAAAGGGATTAGGACACGGTGATGAATGGAACGCAGAGTATAACTGTTTTACCGAATCTACTTCCTGCAGGCTTTTAGGTCCAACACTAACCAAACACATCTGATCCACAAAAGGTTTGTCTGGATTAGTTGGAAATTGCAGGCAGGCGTGTTGAGCATGGGCTGGAACTGTACATGAATGGGTTTGACTATCACTGGTATAAAGAACTCACTGCTGTTATTGATGAGGCTTTCAGCGCAGGTGCGTGGCCCAAGGAACGTTTCCAGGGAGTAGGTCACACCCTTTACCTGCTCCACCTCACAGTTCTTCACATGACCAAAATGAAGGATCTTGCCATCAGCTGGGCTGATCTATGGAGCAAGTCAAAAAATAATTTTTAAGCAAACAAAGTTTGGTTGCTCCGCATTTATATTGGTATGAAAGTGAATTGCAAACAAAATCCAGTGTGATCACTCCTCGTAGGACAACACAAATACATACGTTTTAAAAAATGGCTCTTTGACCAGACTCACCACACAGTGCGAGTCGCATACTGGTCGAACCTGAGGCTTGAGTTTGCGTCTAAAAAACTCTCCCAGGTTACTGTAGTGCTGTAGATCTTCCACAGCTGCCTCTTTCATGTTCACTCCAAACGTCCATATATACAAACTGTAGACAGGTTTCCGTAACCAGGTTGGCAGGTCCACCTGATTCAACCGCCCCCAGGCTCTGGAGAGCAGTCTGGTGGGTATGGATTTGTAGATCGTAACCTGCACCCACAGACAAAGAGTAGGGCAACACCATGCTTAGATACCCATATCAGCCATAAAACAACTGGTTCTGTGAATTGCTATTACTGTTGCTGGTTATAGTGGTCGACATTTGAACAGCAACCCTCTGAAAAGTGTCTCTGGATTAAAACACAGTTTGATGGATGTGTGGTGTATGGTATAATGCATCTTGAAGCATTAATGTAATAAATGCATTCTGTACACACACAAGTCCCGGGAAGTCTGAATGTCAGAAAGTGCATCAGGATTCCACTTGGATAAGATGTATAAAATAACTTGTAAACATTAAAGAGCTTAATATATGGTAATTTATTAAACAGAAGGGCTGAAAACAGTCTTTTGATTCGTTTTCATAATAGACAGTGTTCGATTTCTAATCATTTATAAAAATAAGTCAAGGCCAGTGTTTAAATTATTGTAATATGTCCAGCACCTGCAGCAATGAGATTCACTGTTTGAAATTCTTTGTTTTAACTGAAGGAGTGTTTAAATCGGTTTAGCTTGCTAATCATAACTGATGTGGGCATAGAGGGATCCAATGGCAGAGATACAGGACAGGCACTAGTATAAGTGTTCAGTGTAAGTGGATTACTGTAGTCAGCTTCAATCTCAGCTGACAGCCAGGAGGCTAAATGCAGAAACTCTTACAGGGTGGTGGGTTGTAGATGGTAGTTACGGGTTTAACAAGCAGGAGATGTAGGCATTTACATTTGCACTTCACAATTATGTGTTACTTTGTGTTGATCTATTACATAAAATCTCAATAAAATACATTTAAGTTTGTGGTTGTAATGTGGCAAAATGTGGAAAAGTTCAAGGTGTTGAATACTTTTGCAAGGCACTGTATGTTTGGCAGCCTTCGTCCAAAGTAACTTACAGTGCATTCAACATTCACATCATATCAGTTTGTATGTTCTCTGGAAAAAAACAACCTTGTGTTGCAAATAAATATAAGTTTAAAATAAGCTACAGGAAACCCAGACAGCACGACCAATGCGGACAATCAGAAATCTCTGTCAAAAAGATATAATTTCTTTTATAAAAGTATCAAAATGAGTTATGTATTACATCATTGCCCACACATTACCGCTCAATGATTAGATGTAATGATTTAATTAAGATATGATTATAACAGAAGTTGAGTTGTGTATTTTTGAGTTGCACAAAAGGAGGAGTGACTTTTGTAATTACAACTCTTATAACTCATCTAAAATAAAAACATTCTATGATATTAGTTACAAAGATTGACGCTGTAGAGCAGTTATCAGTGCTGCACGCATGACATTTCGTTCCACCACAGAATGTTTAATTTCATTAAAATTTTAGATGAACAAAACGTATAATATACATTAACCGACGATTTGTTTTCCTGCTTAGACTCCCTGACTTCCACTGGAGATACGGTATCTGCTTGCGCATCAGCCTGGGCTGTCTGGGAATTTATCATGTAAGCTGAACAATAGAAGTGTCAGGCCACCATGGCACTGTGCCCTCAACTGGGTCTGAGGACAAAGTATCTCTCAGTTCAGCAGAGCTCCATAGGACAATGGCTCTTTTCACACCAGTCCAAATGCAGCACAGAGCTCAGCTGGTCCATATGCAAGCAGCCATCTGTTGATAGCTGCAGCCCCTTTTTGCTGACCTCAGATCAGTTTTGTAGCTACCCTTTTCCGGGCAATGAATTGAGAGAGCTGATCCTAGATTAGTGTGAAAGGCTTACTGTCCACGGCAATACACCTTAACATTTTAAGTAACGTTTCCATAATCACAGACATTGACACAACATCAACCACAACTTCAACGAAAACACTCCGTTAACACTGAGTGTATGATGAATTGAAAAAAAACAAATGGCCATTACATACTGATGATACTGATGTCTCTGGATAGTGAGATATTGCACAAAAACACACATCATTAAAGACATTTGGGTTCTGTTTGACATTTTCACCTGAACTTACTCTGCTTGTGGACCTCCAGCCCACTTTGGCAAGAGGTTTGAGTACTCCAAAGGGCAGGATGTAGTACAGGAAAGACAGAGGCCATGAGCGAAGGCGGGCAGTGGGCCGGGGCATGCAGCTCAGCTGGCCTAGGCGCCGCCGCAAGGCCAGTTGTGGGAACTGCAACCTGCACAACACAGCCATTTTGCACAAAAGTGCACAAAACGCCAGTCAAATATACAAAAATAATTAAAGATGTAAGTCCATATAGAATAAATCTAAGATAAATTTCACAAAAACAGCCAAAAAAAAGTCACATCACAATTGATATTTTGAACAGAGACAATGAGGTGGGAAAAGAATGTTATTACGTAAGCTTACAACATTTTTCATATTCATTTTTAATGTGCAGAGGCAATGACACGCAAGTCATTGAAGGATGATTACTCAGTTAAACTCTGTGGCACTCCTGCACAATGCTCGATGTTTAAGCATCTCAGCAATGCAACAATGGCTCAACCAATGACGTAAGATTAGGGCAGAACCATATGTTTGCCCAACTAATGGAAGTGGGGGAGTGTCATTTTTGCAAATTCACATTTCTCAAAGTACAATTCTTGAATACAGTATTGAGAAATAGGGGAAAAATGTAAGTAATTGTCATAAAAAATGATAATAGGGCTTCATAATTAATCGAAAAACTAATCTGGATTACTGTTACATAATTATTTAAAGCCACGATAACAGTCATCTATTTTAGCTCATTTTTGTGTGTTTTGGCAGGTGTGTTGTGCATTGAATGTATTGCAGCGGTTTTGCTTGTTTAACAACACATGCTTATGCAGTGCGTAAGCCATGTGTTCATTCTGGTTACAGCGTGGATGCTGCACGTGTTCATTGTGCATTTATACTGGTGCGCAACTAAACCACAGATGTCTGGTCTACAGCAACTCTCTACAATGTGAGTAAACCATCATCTATGATCATCTATGCGACCAATGTTCATGCTAGGTGACTAAAATGTTTTAATCAGCCAATTGTAAATTAGTTTACTATTAGTTTACAAACTAGTAAATTATCTAGTTAATTGCAAAGAATATTTTTCACACAGACTGCCGAAGAATGCCGTTTTTAAGCTCGCTGTTACAGGATTCGAGTTTATGGGAGGAGCGCATACGTTGTGCACGCAAAACAGGAGTTACAATTTCTGGGTAGCATGCAATTGTAATATTACATTTATATTGAGCATTTAAATATTTGCTTATTTTTGTTTTGCTTCATTTGTTTAAACAGAGAAAGAAATTCATTCACTCTTCAGTTTCTGTCACGCAGCTTCTTTTAGATGTTTTTTTTCAAAACTATCATTAATGCATTATTAATTATTTAGCATTATTATTTAGCAGTGTTATTTTTCAGTCATTTCGTTAACATGCATTTTACAGTAACAGTGTTTTAATCATACATATTAATCTTATAAATACATTTTTATATATTAGTTTTTTTTTTCAGTTGCATTTAAAAAACAGCCAATGGCGTCTCAAGCTTCATTGTGTTCGTAGAGGGTTTTACAGCAAACAACAAAGGCTGAGGTGTTTGATTTACTTTATATGTTTAAATATGTGTTAAAGATAACCAAGTAAGTGCCTTCAATGAGTTTATTTTATTATTGATCTAGTTTTGATTTATCTGCACTGTCCACCCTCAGCCTGTCACACACCTGAAGAAAAATCAGAACAGTCGGGAACTTCATCAGAACTGTTTAAAAGCAACTCTTAAACACACAGTGTGACACTTCAATGTAAATCAAATGATCAACATATAATCGTAAGTGCTATATCAAGGGAAATATTGACAATTACTATTTATGTCATAACCGTTCAGCCCTAAACGATAATACAAAATAATCCAAAGGGTCTAAAGCAATACGTGCAATTTCCTACTGCATTGTTCTCTTGATTTGGGGTTGAAATGTGACCGGGCATGTTTTTGAGAAACTTACACTATAGGAACAGAACAGGACCACAGTTAAGATGGAACAAAGTAGGAAGGAAAGAGTTTATTAAACATGCAAAATCATACACACAGCCCACTCACTCATACCAAAGACCAAAAACAAAGCCGCCCATTGAGCAGATAATAAGACAGAATAAACAGCAGAAGATAAACAGCAGAAATAAAATACTGTAAATAGAAAAAAGATAGGAATAGCAGTTCTCCACTGTAAACTTAACCCTGAGGTCGAAGACATTGTCTTAACTGCACCGTCTACACCCTCTGATACTCATGTGCTGATTTCTGATGCTTCCAGTCGGTTTAGCTCAGTTGTTTTCATCATTTCTCTAAACAAGTGGCACTTTTACCTGCTTAGCACATTTAATCTCAGTTTTTAATCTCAGGAATTATTCTCGCCTTCCTGACACAATTGCTCTAGAACTGTTTGTTAGGTGACGGACTGGAGTGGTCTTTGTATGATTCTTAGTTTTAGAACATTTGAGAGTTAAATAATCAAAATGGACACTAAACAACAAACACGCATTCTTTTTGTTCAGCGTACCATATCTGCCATAATCTTTTTATTAATTCATTTTTGAGATTGCTCTATTTTTAGCACCTGTGATGGCCAATAACGTTCCGGATCAAAACAGCTGTTCTTTTGCTTAGGCGACTGGAACAGATGCCAAAAACAGATGCCACACCTCTGTTCTCTGTTGATGGAATCAATGGATGTGTTGCCTTGTTTGACTATTTCTGAACTGGGTGCTTTTTATTAGGAATAACACTAAGAGCTAGTGCATCTGGCTAAACTGAGATTATCTTTAGTGTGTCAGTAAACTGGGTCATATTTGGTCCTGAAAGTGATAACACAGCAGCACCGGGGGCGAGAGAACCCATCCAGGGTTGCAACGACGAAGGTGTAACTATAGAATATAATACTGTGTCCAACCTAATCTGGATGAAACCCTGCACTGACCTGTGGATGGAGAGGACTTGGGCATAGACGGTCCAACACAAACGCTCACCTGACTTTGTCAGGAATACTCACAATGGGCATCGTGAACAAGAGAACATCTGGACTTCGGCCAATTCAAATTGTAAAAGCCATTGGCATTATGTTTCAGAGAACAGCATTACTATGCTGCAATGTAGCCTGGGAGAGCAGTAAATAAATAATGCCTCACAATGCCTTAACAGCATATTAAAGATAAAAACTATGGTAACATGAACTCAAAGGCAGGCTAGCACATCCATAGTGGAGATCTTTAGTCTAGTAGCTGGGGCAACATTATTTATTCCCATCATGTTTAGGTACATTAATCAATCATGCATCATCATACCAGCATGGAAAGGTATAAATATTTATTGCTGTTACTATAAATACACACACTGCACTGACTCTCCATCCTCCACGCAGGTCAGTTTAATCACTACAATAAATGTGCATTCTTATATTATTACGGCCCTTCATTAGGATAACGAAGATAAATTGCAGATCACTTAAAACCAAGCAAAAAGTTCCGCAGACATATTTTGAAGGAACAAGAGACTAATATTATTACAGAAATTTGGGTCAGTAAGCAACAACCTGCGTCCTAGCAACAACCCAAACGACCCTAGCAACATGCTTAAAACCACTCAGAACACTTTAGCGACACCTTTGGCAATCATCCACAAACAACATCCTAGCATGTAGTCACAATTTTCTTTAAAAAATAGTTTGAGTTTATAATATTACATTAAAGTGAGTGTGGCAGCTCCACCATGTAAATGTGTCCATCTTTTACTTGTCAACCTGATGACCTGTGTGTTTTGGCTCCACTACGTAAATGCGATTTTTTATCATTCACCTGAGTTAACCTTTCACACTCAAAAATACTGTGTATTATGTAATCTCATCCTAGTTACGATTAACATGCTAAAGGGTGTACTGCACCCTACTGCATCTAAATGGCTCGACACAATGGCAGCTGTTTACGACAGCTTTTAGTAGTCACATTATCATTCAATATAATTTAAGAGCTTTCGCACCCCTCCCCCATCGTCCCCAGTGCAGATGAATAGAGCCTTGCAGTTTAGCTGCCATTCAGTGTCCGACACACACTCTGGAGGATGTCTGAGCGATGACAATAACAGCCAGTAAAAAGTCTTTGGACTAATCTTTTCTTTTTAATATCTCTCACACACTCTCTCTCCCTCTTCTATACAGCCCCCCTTGTTTCCTCATTGCAGACACTCATTGGCCAATCACTGGCTGAATTTGAGCCTCCCTTAGCTTTAGCCTCTTACTCAAGAGGAACAGCATCTGTTCTCAGCGGAGCTGGAACTGCCGAGCGTACAGTCTGTTGTGGACAAAAAGTGACTGAGGTCACTGCGTCCAAGCTGGCCAATAGTGCCATAGCAAAATCTTAACGTTACACTGCAGTTAGGCCAAACAAAGTGGCAGAGCTTTGTGGGACAATGACGGGGGTTCTGGGGGAGCCAGATCCCGTCGCACAAACTCAATAGCACTTATTCATGCCTGCACGCTGACTGCGCCAGTCATTTGAAACAATCTCTCAGAAGCTTATGCAAGGTTTCTGTAATCCCCATTCACTTGCTCTTTCTCACTTTTTAGTCTCGCTGATCCCTCAGTTGTTCTCTCTGAGAGCACTATCAACAATTGTCCTAAACCTCACCTATTCTCCTACGCACCCTCTGAGGCTCTACCACGAGGAAAATTCACCTGTCATCCACTCACCCATTCTCAGCCTGAACTTCCTAACACCACACATTCTCCCTCTGCCGGTACCTGAATCGGCTCTGGTGGCTGAGCCGAGAAGGGCCCCCTGGCACTCCAGGGCCTCCCGTGCCGCCGTTGTTGGCGCCGTTTCCGGGCTCCCCTGCCGCTCCTGCCGAGGAGCCCAGCGGGCGGAAACGCCGCACATCAACCTTTACTCTGTGGAGATTGTAGCAAGAAGGAGAACTGTGCAAAGACCTGCAGCATCTCACCATTTCCCGGCAACACTCCGCACCAGCCCCTGCTGCTGATTTAGACTTCGCTGACACATGATCACTGTGGAGGATTAGTGCGCATCAAGCTTTAGCCCTCTCTCGCGCTCCCTTCCTGCGTCTGGCCCGGTGGTTTTCTGCTGCAAAGCTCAAAGACCTGCCCCCCCCGGCTTGTCACGTGTGACTGCTGAGCTGCGATTGGCTGGCTGGTGGATAGGTCCACCTTCTCCTCTAAGCAGCTGCCGAATTCAAGTCCTGGTGCTGCAGTGATATGAAAAGGAGGGGGAGAGGGAGGAGTTTGTAAACAGACAATCCTCTCAGCATGTGCTCAACAGATCCTGAATACCATCTCTGCTCCCATCCCCCTTTCATCGCTTTTCAACAAAATAATGATAATTCAACGACTACGATTCAATAGCTATTTCAGCTATTCTGATCAATGTGTCCTCGAGCACAAAATCATTTTCTACAAACTGTAATGACAGATTAAAAAACACCAAGATAAACCAATTAGCTCCAACAAACTCCTGGAAGTTCATTTGCAGATTGTTGAAAATGCTACAAACTAAGTGAAACACTCTTGCACTGAACAAAAAGAAAAGATCGCTAGTCAAAAACTGTCTAAATGTTCCCTGGCTGACAGGAACTGTGTCATCAGAAATCAGAAAACACACGAGGGGAACCAAAAAAAACAGCACACGAAGTTCACAGAAACTTCCGATAATAGATCTTAATAGATAATAGATAATAAATCTTTTGACTTTACAAACACAAATTCCAAAAGAAAAAACAGCTTTCAAGCAGTTTACCAGCTTGTACCAAGAAATTTACCACATTTGTTTTGTTTAATCTACACATCAATAGCTTTACCGTCTCATAGCATCTCTCTTAACTAAAAAATTACACTCACTTAATTTAAAGCGCAGGTTAAAAAAACTACATTCATATATAAACAAACGCTTACATAAATTACTTAGTAAAACCTTTTCACTCATTTATAAGGTCTGTATAAACCAATATTATATAAACCATACTATATCTGTATATACAATATAAACAACATTTTAAACCAATTATTTTTTAAACCCAAGTAAATACTAGTACTAGGAAAGGACTGAAAAATGTAAAACTTTGCCACTCACTTCAAGCGAGACACAACAGGAAATCTCTTGCTCTCTTCCTCTTCACTTGTTCTCAGTATGAGGCTCCGCTCACTGTCTGTGAGGTTAACTCAGATATGGAAAGTGTTTGCGTGACATCATCATTAAATATTAGCCAGACCAGTGAGTAAAAGGCTTGACTTCCTATTTAATGACTGCCGGCACAGCCGTTTCCACTCCCTAAACACACACATTACAAGCCAACAGTGAACTGCACACAACGTGACAGTTATGGGGTGTGTGTGTGTTTGTGTATATCACACAAAGACCAAAATTACTGACAAAACCTAACGGTTGAGATCTGATTGATCATTACGCTCCTGTCGCAATCGCCCTGCGGCTGCTATGTGTTACGACAAGTATTACAACATACTGCAAAATATTTATCTCAATTGGTCTGTGATATACGACTTCATACAACACAATTCACTTTTCAGTATTATTTTGTAATACTCTGTTTTCATGTGCTGGGTTTATCAGTCCAACATCTGGAATCAGTTGAAGCAGATAAATGAAAATAGCTTGCTGCGAATCTCATGATTTTAACGCAATTTAAAAAAAAAAGTTAAAAAAATGATTTTAAAAAGCTAAATTTAGCTTCATGTGTTTCGTAACAAAGAATCTGAAGACTTTGATTTTTTTTCTCATATACCTCTAGCTAGTAAATATAACAACATCGGTTTTGTGTGCGAGAACATTCTGGAAAATGAGAACACCTACACAAAGCTGTCATCTCCAGCAACTGGGCGTTCAGATATACCGCACCACAAACACTCTGAACAAAAATCTCTTCTACAGTGTGAATAGTGATTTTGCACTAACGCAAACGGTGATAGCTTTATTTTACTGAATATCAGTCAACTACATTCTGTATGCATAACAAATATGCATTAGAGCTTTCCTGTAGCTCAGTGGTTAGAGCATGGTGTTAACAACGCCAAGGTCATGGGTTCGATCCCAGGGATTGAACATACTCAAAAACAATGTATAGTATAATGCAATGTAAGTCCTGTCTTTAGTTCCTGTCTATAGCAATTATTCACTGTTGCCTCTTATTGTAGTTGAAGTTGCTTCCTTGTCCTCATTTGTAAGTCGCTTTGGATTAAAAGCGTCTCCCAAATGCATAAATGTAAATATACATTCTAATTGAGCTCAGTATTTTTTTTATGTAAAAATGTCAAAAATACAAAACATATACCTGGAATAGAACTGCTTCTTATTATTATAGCTATTCTTATTATTATTTTGTTCAGTTTGGGAGGTGCAGGTCTGCCTACCACAGAAAACAGTACTTAGTCAATGTCAGGACTGAATCTGCTGTTTATCACTTCATGTGTTTGTTCCTGTGACTCATTGCTTTGTGTTATTGTTGCAGAAATGTTCTTGTGGCATGTGTAAAGTTGGCAGCTGAGATTTGGACTGACTGCATTATAACATATTAACAGCCATGCGTGTGTGGGCAAATATCACTGTCCAGTGTATGGTGAGATGGGTCATTAATAGGTCATACTGAGTGACCGTCAGACAGCAGCTCCACGTTGGAGGTTGATCTTTATCTCGTATGAGAAAGACAACACACTACAACACTCTAGGAAATGCCTCGAACAAAACTGGCCAATCAGATGTTGATGACATCACAACAGAATCTCAGCACACGCTCAGGTGATTCTAAAACTCAACCAAACAAGCCTGCCAGCAGTATAAGCCATTAAACAAAAGACCACAACATTATATCTCAATTACTGTCCTAATGCACCAGGCATTAAGGAATGTCAAACAAAGCACTAATGTCGACTGTAATTTCCAAGGGCTTTCCCATTGCAGGTGACCTAAATGTGGATGTGCTGAGTTAACTAGGACATGAACACTGAGTATTTGTAACCACAAACATATACTGTATGTTTATCTACTACTCTACCTTAAAATTGCAAAAGTTATTCTTTAAAGATCTCAAAGCAGGTGCATATGGATGGATGTACTGCAAAGATGAAGAGAAATATCAGTTTTAATTCATTTTAATTAAGTGTGAAGGTGCTAATTAAGGTCCAGTGAGAGTAGATTTATCAGTGGGGTTGTTATTAATTAAAGATTTTAGTATTACTGTTGAAAGTCTGTGAGGTGACAGACAGTACATTTTACACTAAAAGTGACCAAATAAAACAAGATTACTCAAAAGCTCTTTTAGGCTTCTCATACAAATCAACAAATTGCCAAAACTTGGTCTTGACATCTGACATTCTAAAACAGTGTCACACTGACACAATCATGTCTGATTGTTTGCATACCCTCTGTCTGACCAAAGGCACATCACAGTCACAACTTGGACACAGGGGTAAATGGCACACCACTGCATCATAGTTCACTACAAAAATAAACTGTTCTTATAACACTATAAAGCGACATTTTTACAAATTCACTAAATTAATAAAACTACATTACGCTTTTCTGCGCAATTAAAATGGTAATGTGGGTGGCATTACCTATACGTTTTGTTTATAATAAAAAAGTTGGTAATGCTTTACACAAAGGTTTAACTGAATAATATTTCATTATACAACATTTTTATGTAGTAGTTATCATAAACTACCAACAAACAACATTTTGCTTTAAAATACTGTATGCCACTGTTAATATACATTTATTCACGTATTCAAGTACATTATTACACAAGTCACCTGACAAAACAGCATGTGGAGAAGCACATACTAAATGCAATTATTAAGATCCACTCGTTTCCTCACCCATTCATACAACACTGTATTTAAACATGCACACACGTTTCTGAGCATGTGCATCACAAAATACTTCAGTATCCAGAGACATCAAGGGCATTTAACAGTGCTACCATCAGTGTTCCAACTAAACTCAAAGCATTGCACAAAGCACACAGCCTGCTGGCTAAAATTAGAATGTGGGGAAACTGTTGTGAATATGGCAGACAAAGCATCTGCAATAGCTTTGTTTTGCAACACTGCCTTGTGAGTTCTAAACAGTTGGTGTCCGAAATTCACACAAATGAGACATGTGCTAGACTGCAAAGATACGATTATTGAACTTGGGTTACAAGCACCTATCCAACTCCGTGGGAGTGTTTGACAATACCTGAACTTCATTGGCAAGCCGCGGTGGCACTTCAATGCCGAGCTTCTCCAGCTGTCGATCTTTATATCGTCCATACTGGTCGTACCCCAAGTAGCCCCCGCTCGTAGCTATGAGTAGAGGAAGAGGCCGTACACGAGCCTGCAGTCCTGGAAAGCCTAAGATCAAAGAATGAGAAACATGTTATTCAATATATTCAAAATGACGGTCAAATAGATTAGATTATTAATATTAGAACACTAATAGATGAATTCCAACATAAAATGTGTCTATTTATTCTGGAGCTAAAGTAAAATAACCCAGACAAAGCTGATCGTCGCCTGCCACCACAAGAAAATGTATAGTCTCAAAACCTTCACTAGCAACTATCCTGAGCAGAGACTTGAAAGGCACACAGGGCTTAAATGTGAAATATATGTAGTCAATTGCTGTGTCTAAAATTTAGTGGTGTCGGAAATTATAGTG
>JAZGTJ010005396.1:6619-27650 GCA_036877575.1 Botia almorhae | reverse complement strand
TCACAGTGCTGACAACAAGACATCACTGTGAAAACAACACTACAGTATCTTAATATTATATCTTAATAATATCTTAATAATAAAACAACACTACTACTGTATCTTAATATTACCAGAATATTTACTACAACATATGTGTGTGTGTGTGTGTGTGTGTGTATATATATATATATATATATATATACAACATATACAATATATTCAACAAGCCAGTCAGTCCACAAACTTTTGCCGGCTGATACTAAATAAACGCCATAAAAGGCATAAAATAGATAATGGAGTCCTTCAATCCATCACATTAAATAATCAAACATCGGGAATTCTCTCTCATTGTGCAACTAAAGCGTTTAACTGTATTAAAAATAGCATTTCTACCATTTAGCATTTCACCAGCACCATAAGTGGCACAAATGTTCAGCCCTCCGATTTCCGCTTTAATATTTCCACAGTTTAGACATCAAAAAAGTGCTTTCGAGGGTCGAACAGATTTCACAGGGTTTTCGACAGCGCGGCACAAAACATCACGAAACAGCTCTGCTAAAGCTCCATTTCCTAAGTTAGATGCAAAATGTTTGACAGCAAGGTGCACCCGCCAGAATTGCTCTACAGGCGCTGCAATGCTGACGCGGGTTACTTAACCGTATATTGTACATAATACAACATTTGTACATAAAAGTCAGCACAACCTGACAAATCGGAGCAAAAGCCCCTTTGGGGACATCCTCATTTGTAAAAATGGCATAAAAATACAGTAAATGCAGTTTTCTTTTAGCGTTAGAGTGCGGGTTAGGGTTATATAGTTTAGCTGTTTATAAAAAGAACAGAACTCTATGGAATTTCCTCATTTAGATAGATAAGTACATATCTATGTGTGTGTGTTTGTGTGTGTGTGTTTGATTATGCCAGAAACTCACTACATACACACCTCATCATCAGTCAAAACTTGAAGTGTGTCTTCATTCACTTGCAGTGGCAGATCTGGGGGCAACGCCAGAGGCTCCGAACAAGTGGGCCAATGCCTGAATCTTCATTGTGGATATCTGCAATGTGAAAAATGCAAAGTCATTCATTCATTTAGATTTCTAAGAAGGTTCTGTCATTGGCATAAATATTCAATCATTCACAGCCTTAAAAGAAATCTCTGAATCTGAGCAGTTACTACAAACCATTTTTGATGGCTACATCCATCACAGAGTTTGAAGATTCGAAACGCGTGAGTTTATGCGTGCGCAGGTTTCACTCGTCCCATAATCTCACGCGCTTGAGGCGTCGAGCAAAATACACAGACGAGTATGGCTGCAACCGAACGTAAATGTCAATCCCTGAAGTTAAACAGCCGTCAGTGAAAAATCCTCAGAAGTCGCGTCCGCAGAGCCTGTGAGAGAACTCATCGAGAGTCCGACTCACTTTCAAAAGAAGATCAAGAAGAATAATGAAAAAGAAGAAAGAGACAAGAGAGAGAACCCGTGCCGCATAATGTGAACCGAATTAAATTGAGCAACTGTGAACGGGGGCTGTTGACGTTCCACATCAAGATTCCGTGTCAAACCAGATTAAAGGCTCGCGTTTGAGGTCAGTGTCTGAAAGTTTTTTAAAACAGAGCGGCGATATCAACTCCTGCAGCGGAACACCCTGATGTGCTTTCACACTCGAACTTATGTGAATCCGAATCCTTTCGAGATTAGTTGCCTAGCAACAGTGGTAAACAGCTGCTGCGAGGTTTTGCCTTGATGACTCAAACGTAACGTGGCTTGAATCTAAAAATACGCTATAATATATAAACGGGTCACTTGGGGCAAGGGGAGGGGGATACAAAGAACCTCAGGTGTATAAACAGACTTCAACACGGTAGGCATAAATGATTGAGGAGGGTGGGTGATGAGTTCGGGCAGCATCATTACGAGATTAATTGGAATGTTTGGTCCATGAAAGCGTGTGGATTCTCCGCCAGTTGTTTTCTCTGTTTTTTCCCGATTAGGTGACACCTTAGCTGAGGCACTCGTGCTCCAGAATAAAAATGACTCCTCCAGGGGTCTGCAGCACACCCCCAGTCGTTTCGCCGCGAGCATCACAGAGCAGGTGTGGAATTTTAATGACGGCGTTTGAGGAGTAAGCAGACATCACATCATCAGCCTCTTTGTGTTACAGTATCAGGTTATATGTCTTCCGTGTGAATCAACAACAGATTCATGCTAAAAACACACAAATATTCGCACCTGTCAGCGTATCTAAAGGCAGGTAAGAGGCAGAGCAACAATGGAAACCTGTTTCTCAGGTCCATGAAAAATATGTGTGGCATTGTTTCGGCTCAGCAGAATTTAAAAAGCACTGAAAGCGTCGATAATGGCACTGAGCGGTTTCTGAGGGGAGTCGTTGACATTTTAAGGGCCGCGGGCCATGAGGTGAGCAGTGATACTTTTTATAGGTTTACGTATAAGATACCTTCCCCAAAACCACGCTGCCACGCTACACCCCGCGTATTAAACGCTTTTGTCGTTGGGGATTATTTAACCTTGACATTTCTGCCAAAAGCGAGCACCCCTGCTGAGCGGATTCGTTTAGACGGACGCCCAGGGAATTTTGACACGGAGCAGAAAAAGGGTGGTTTTAGAAAAAGAGGCATCATCCTCGGGCTCCGAAACATAATTTGATTATCAGCCTAAAAGTGCGTTTTTAAAACGAGACAGGAGACTCGCTGAATCCTCCGACGCAATCGTAATTGTGTTACGAATGCGAGCAGACATCAGGAGAAGTTAGACCAACTCGTTTAGATGCATATTTTATGTCATCTAAGCTAATTTATTATTGTTTTTTTATTGTTTAGTTTTTGACAAATTAATTGAATATCTGACATAGCTCGTCTCTCAATTGAGGCTGTTATTAAGCTTGTGTTCAAATCTTGTATTTGGGGTGTAATCACTGCAATTGTTAAATGAGGAAAGCACGCTAAATGTCGCTCTGATGATGTCACGTCTGTTTGAAGATTATGCCAAGCCTCCGCAATCACGCAATGGCTTCAGATAAATACAGCACGTTAGTCATACAGAGCATTAATGGTATTTTTATGGTGTGTTCACTCATCATTTTGGAAGATTATGAAGATCATTTTGGAAGATTATGAAGCGTTTGCTTTGATTGCACGAAAATAAACTTTTGATTGACCAGATTTGGGTGCTGTAGGATAAACATTGTTACAACGTTTTATCCTTGTGGGAACGTGGACATGGAAGTTTAGAAAACAAGACCCTAAAATTTCAGCAGTAAAAACTTCTGTAACTCGGTTGCGCTTTCATCTCGGAGATACAGCAGAATATACAAAGTAATAACCACAGGCAGGATCTCACTGATACGATGACACACATACTGCGACGCTAAAGAACCTGGCACGAATACTGAATCTATGAATGTGCTGATGTCTGATTTTTGTGTGCATGCGGCTTATTCTGAAATCGGCCGGAATAACCGGATGACCATCTACAAAGAATGTTATTATTTTATATTTGCTTAGCAAGTATATCGGTAGGTCTGGATGTTATATATAACCACAGGATTTTAAGACACGGCACATATACGGTACACTACGGTGTGCAGGACTCTGTATACTTTGGTGTTGTATGAAATGAAAAAGGCGAAGTAAAAAACGTGTCCATTTATTGACCTGGGAAAGCAATATCTGCGCCGCGTGCCACAAGAGGTTAAAATCAAGTACAGACGGCAGGTATTGAACAGGTACTCGGCTATAAGGCTGTTGTTTCCAGTAATGAATCAAAGATTTTTTAATCCGTGTCTGCAATGTAAGTTAGTATGTGCTTGTTTAAGCACATCCAACTGTAGCTATGTTCTATTGTAGCAGATATTTGGAGCATTATAGCTGCTTTTGCAAGTAATCTAACGTTAGGTTACAATAATCAGAACATGTTCACCGTAGCTGTGTAAAAATCTATTTGCTTGAACAGATTTACAAAGATACAGTGCTAGGGAATAATGCACCAGATTTCTGTCAATTTAACGTTTTCTTGGTATATACAGCCCCCTCCGTATTGGGACCGTATAGAAAAATTCATTCTGTTTTCTGTAGTCAACAAATCTTTTATAATTAACATTTATGCATTTGGCAGACTCTTTTATCCAAAGCGACTTGCAGTTCATTCAAGTTATACATTTTGTCAGTGCATTTGCTCGCTGGGAATCGAACCCACACCTTTAGGTTGCTAGCGCAATGCTCTACCAACCGGGAGCACTAAATATGGATTAAAAATTAAGGATTAAAATATGAATATGAGGTAAAAGTATACAGTCAAGTAATGTTTAATCAATTTAGAAGTACAGCACAGTTTTATTCCTCTATCTAATGAGTCTTAGTGTCGTGACAGCAACTCACAGTTGTGTTTGTAAGTGATCAGCTGTGTCCTGTTACATTATTTGTTCACACATCACAAGCAGAGAACGTGTAGCATCAGTTCTGTCTGTTGAGTCCACGTTTCACAAAAACACACATAAGCCAAAATAAAGACGCGGGCGCTGACTCTGAAAAACAAGCAGTAAAAAATGTCCAGACGTGACATTCTGTTTATTTGCCTCATATTCCTCTTTTAATCATAAAAAATTCTTGACTCCAGAGAAAATAAAGCTTTTTTTGCTTTACTGTTCCAGCACGTATGAAGGCCACTGTAATTCTCTTTTAAATGTGAAAGCAGAATATTAATCTCACTCTGCTAAGATCAGACATCTCAAAGATCAGACATCTAAATTATGATCTCTGTCCGAAGGCAATCGAACATTTTGCAAAAAATCTAAATCAACTTCCACTACTGGACGTCTGCCTTTTTTGCATTAAAAATAAATGCATGTATTTTCTTCTCCTAGAACCTGCAGTTACACTCTGCGGTTTGATTCATGGTACCTGCGGGTTTGGAATTTCACACCTCGCATGCTTCAGGAAAAACATTCGCTTTACTCTTCCTCTACACATTTTTCTAACTCTTCTTTTCACTGAGCAAGCAACGCCGCGACATATGCTGCAGAACGCACACCAGTGCATACGGAACACGTGCAAATACGCAACCTGTCAAAAGGCAAGTCTATATGCCTGGAAATATAGATTATTAAGCGGCTGGTGTTGACGAATGACATACGTGTCTCGTGCGCGCACGTCATACCGGAATATTACCACCTGACACGACTGTCTGTCATACACGTACAGCACCAGTACGTTTCAAATATACAAATTTCTCGCGTCTTTTGTTTCACTAACAATAGCTTGATTGCTTATAAGTGTCATACAGAAAATAACTGAAGCTTTTTGATTTTGAAAAGACTTTCGCTTTGGTGTCAGTCGACAAATCTCGCCAAAGTTTCCAAACAGTAAACAACATGAATCAAATTAGCTGCATATAATGAGTCTAATTTGAATTTGAAGATTAAGTCAGTAGACTAAATGTAAACACAATCTATTTTAGAAATCAATGCATACTGATTATAAGTACATAAAAACAGTACCGTACAGTATTATGAATAAGTCTTTTGTTAATGTACAGACAAGATACTTAAAATCAATAAACTCTCTCACATTGTTTAACCAAAAATAAAAAGGTTTTATAGTATAAAACTGCACTCGCAATACAGTGAGCAGAGAAAGTTCTGGACTTCATAGTTCACTGCAGTTCCCAAAAAAACAAAGATGCTAGCACAAACTCACCGGTTTTGCTGATTTGCTATATGACGTAACAGAAAAAGTAACCAAAATTACAGAAAGAGAGAAAGAAACAAACTTATAATTATAACACAGAATCCGCAAGGTTAATGATTAAATAGTTCTGTTTTCACAAACACACAGTGTAAGTTTGTACTGTGACATTTTACACAAAGAACACTTTCTTCGGCAGCAAACGATGTGCTTAGTAGGATTGTTGTTGTATTTCTTAGAAACTCTTACCAAGACAGTCATTTAAGACAGCTAATTATCTGGTTGTCTAAGATGTGTACATGTACACACACACACTTGTTTCTATGCCTTAAGGGGACTTTCCATAGACATAATGACTTTTATACTGTACAAACTGTATATTCTGTCCCCTAACCCTCACAGAAACCTTTCTGCTTTTTTACATTTAAAAAAGTATGTTTCATAATCAGTTTCCCTCGTGGGGACCACTGGCTTGTCAGACACCTACACGTGTGACTTTTACCATCCTCGTGGGACATGTGGTCCCCACAGTGATAGAAAAGCAAGTACACACATATATAAATATATACATACATACAAACACACACATATATAAATAAATACATACGTACAAACACACACACACACATAAATATATACAAACACACACACACACACACACACACACACATATAAATATATACAAACACACACACACATATATATAAATATATACATATGTGCAAACACACACACACACACATATAAATATATACATACATACAAACACACACATATATAAATGTATACATACATACATACATACATACAAGCACGCACACACACTCTTATTTCAGACTTCCTCTGCAGCGGAGGCTAATATGACCTTATAAGAGATTACGACTAAAATATTTACGGTTGACTAACTTTGCAAATTGGTCATGTCACCGACCACTTTGCAGGTTGCAGAATCAGCAGTGTGGGGGGTGCGGTGTGCCATATAGCGGTCCAATTATGGATCACTGTCACCTACTTCCAGCGCTAAACCAGTGGCATAAGCTTTGTGGCTATATACACACGGTTTGAGTTTGACAGAGTGGATGGATGGCTGAAGGGAGCCCGTTTCCCTCGCCGCCGTCGAAATGTCCATATTTATTTCTATCCTGTTTAATACGATGCGGACACGTTTTGAAAGGAAGAAAAATGGGCCCGGCTGCAGCGGGGTTTTCAGCATTTCAGACGAGTTAGAAAAGTCATTTGAAATCTCTGCCACTCACTTCAATACCGGCGGCTCTTCAATACAACCATTCTAATTCCGTCTCTTGATCCCTGCCTTTGTGTAAACGACGCGTTGTCGTGGAATACGCGGGTCATTTTCCGGACCACTTCCTGTGTGACTATCTATTCAAACGGCAATGGAATTTTTGTACGAATGAATTAAATAACTAGTTCATCTATATAATCCTGAAATGCAAAGATTAAAGTCGAGAGGCACACTTAACATTCCAGATGGCATTCTATAGGTCACATATATTTTTATGTGTATTTACTTTGTATAGCACTGTATAGCGCTAGTCATACTTATTTGTAATATGCGTAACATTGAAACTAACATCAAATTTCAGCCAATCACGTACGGCGTTAACACGTAAGACCTCCCACTCGTTTGTAGCCACCGGTCAACATCAGTCTTTCGGCATCTTCTCTTTTCACTTTGAACTGAAGATTAATGCATAGAATGTCAACTGTACCAAGCCGCTTATACGTTTTCCAATTTCCTATAGATGTACGGACATGCTTTCGCCGCACTTGAGCGGCTTCGAAATTGGACCGTGAAGTGTAAAATTGCTTTGGGTAAAAAGCAAAACTGCATAGCGATCGCGTGCGGGCCGATGCATTATGGAGACGTGCAACCGCATGCTTTGAAATAAATGTGCGCCGAGTGTGTTGTTTACAAAGCTTTGTCAATTTGTTCAGCTTGACGGCAACAGTCAGCATGTTTTTGGTTGTAACTGGCCGAGCAGCTGTATCAGGCCGGTTTGAAAGAACAGAAGCAATGTAGTCAAAACAGAGGCGTTCGTCGAGTGAGGATAAACATTGAAGAGGCTCAGCAAGTGATGTTTTCTTCCTGTCCGTACGGGCGTCCTTTCGGAACACTGTACTAGAATATCCATAATGGCTTGTGCTTATCTTCTGACAGTCCTGTGACGGCATAAGCGATCCTAAACGTTTGGACGGACGAATGAGAGATTTAAAGTGACGGTTCACCCAAAAATAAAAACGATAACGCACCGTTATCATTTATTTACCCTCGTGCTAAACCATTCATTTCTTTCTTTCCTGGAGCAGAAAAAGAGATTTTAGACTGTGTCGGTCTCCAGTCACTTTCACTGTATGAAAACAAACTACAGCGTCGACATTTCCGCTTCTACTCTTGTTTTGTAAAAGAAAAATGGTTTTGGAATATAATGAGGGTGAGTAAATGATGACCGAAATTTTATTTGTTTGGTGAACTAACTTATTTACACGAAGAAGAACACACAGAAAAAAACATCAGTTCCTCCATGTAATATATCTGAAGAGATTGTACGCAGGGTCTACAGCAGAACTGGTCTCCAGTAAACAGGAGAACGGGCTGATTCCCCTGCGCTGTGGATTAGCTGACACGCACAACTGATCCTCTTTTGCTGCAGGTAACCTTGAATAAGTCTGATGCTGCAAAGTTTAACCACAAAGGACCGAGTGCATGAATCTTGCCATTGAGATAAAACACAGTGTCTTTAGCGCTTTTGTCAGGCACACATGAACAACAGACCACATGAGTATTCCAACTAGGGCTGGACAGTATGATGGTATGTACTCTCTCTCCCTCCCTCTCTCTCTCTCTCTCTCTATAATGAATATTGTGCAAGGCATGTTCAACTAGTAGTGATTCTGCTATTCAGTTTAATCATTGTTTATAAAGAGAGTGATTTCACAGGCGTGCATTTATTGGCTGTTTTACAACAAGCTCATCCAAGCTCATCCAATCAGAATTTAATATTAATAATGTATTACTCCTTAAAGTCTTTTATTTTTGCACTGATATCGGACAGTAACGTTTGTTACTGTACGAATCTGCCATATGTTACGAATCTTTCGATTCATGTCAAATTGCAAACACACATAAAATAATCGGATAAGCTCAAAAAATTTAACTAGATTATGGCAAAATATACCACACCATTCTGTATTATATAGAATATTTAGATACAATGTCAAAAAATCACTATGATCATATATACTATTTTATATCATGGTATAAAACTAGCAATGCATACATAACCACCCTCCCTTAATCCCATCCATCAAGGACATCCCTATTCAGACTGAAAGCATCTCCTCCAAGCACTTTTTTCCAATCCACTTTTCCATTAAAGTTTTCTCCTCCCCTTAAGCCTCATTACTACACGCCGGGCTGAGACAAAAAGCTTTACAACGGCGAGCTGTTATAAATATAGACCTGCGTCTCCAGCCCTGATCAACAGTATGAGGCGAGTCATTAATAAGGTAATGAAGCTTTTGAGAGAACCGGCCGAGGCATTGATTCTTTGAAAGCAGACAGACACAGCATATTCAATTGTACTATACTGCATATGAATACATCTTCCCTGTAACTCATACCACATTATAGATTTTTGGATAAAAGAATGTCTTCCGTGTGTCACCAGCCCCTATTTCTTTTTTCGCGCCCATCACGCCACAGTAAGGCAAGGCAGGATGATTGCCTTAATTCTTAACGCAAGCATTTGAAATTTTTTGAATCAAACTTTCGATTTAGGAACGCTCGGTGGTGAGTTTCAGAAGAGGACAAGCGACGGAATACAAATTGTTACTGTGTGTGACGTTTATCTGTCTAACGACAGCGTTTCGATCGATATCAAATCATTTGCTTTCAAGCGCCTCCTCTCGGATCGATGTCATGTTTACAAATTGTAAAAAAAATATGCTGAATGTTAACTTCAAGCGCATCTGCAGCCGTGATGCGGCGCGATCGATCGATAATCAGCACGGTAATGAGGGAATTCATGTTAATGCACATCCATTCACTGCAGAAAACATGTCAAATTTTTGTGCTGATTTTAAACAGAGGTGATAAATGAACTTACAATCTTTATGTATAAAATGTCTATTAATAAATCTAAACCTATTTAGTGAATTCTGTTGTATGGTATTTAATTTATTTACGCATTGACAGTTCCTAATAATAAAAATTATGAGGAAACTCTAAAATCGTATTTCATCAGATTTATGCAGACTGATGTCACAAATGTGATGTTGATTCCAAACATTGCGTAATTACATTATACTCCCACTGAGACATAATCACACTAATCACACCCAAAATAATCACAAATTCGGCTGCATAAGATGTATTAAACCTCAAAAGAGACGGATCAAAGCAAATAATCATTGCTTAAAATCTCATCAACACAGTTTGTCTGTGATAAACTGTTGCTTAACAACAAGCCCGTGTGGTAATTTTCTTCCACTTATAGTGAATTTAAGGAAATGTCTACTTTTCAATTAAGTTTCCTGAGTAGTTTATTTAGCCTACTTTCCAAAAATGTAGCTTTCACATTAGGTTAATTCCAATACAGGTCCAAATAAGGTCAGTATGAAGACAATATTGTGAGAGAAGTTAAAATCGGGTGGGAAGTTTCTGCACCCCTAGCAGCACCAATTGGAATTTTATTTGTTTAAGCTGTTTTGCCTGACTGGGCCAAATAAAACAAAACTGGCTCAACCAATGACTCTGACGGAGGCGGGGCTTCCAGTTTTGTCTGACCAATAGGATACGGGGAGTTCTAGACGTTTGTTTTAAAACAATCGCCAATCTTGCAATTCTGTTTGGGACAACTACGCCGTATTATTAACAGCCACTGACGCATTCAGTTCTATTTCAGGGTTTATATTTAACACAGATGTCAGTCACAGGTTTCGGTTTGGTGATGTGATAATTACAAGCGAGGGTATTTTTATACGCCAAACAATTAAAGGAACACGCTGCCTTGTTACATGCGGGTTGTTTTGCGCAGCTAATATTGTTAGATTGACACAATTATGAGCTTCAATTGACTATGACAAATCAATATGCCGGTTTATTTAAACAATGTTTCCAGGAACAATGTTAAAGAAAAATCTTTATAGACTGCAAAATGATTTATAAAAATGCTCTTGCACATGGGGTCTAAATCTAGCACTGATTGTGAATTAGAGAGAAAATGACAGATTTGGAAAGCACAAGCAGGCTGAGGTGCACGGCTTAGGAGTGTATTGCGTCAAAGGCTGTCACGCTTTTTTTGCGCTGTGGTGCTGTTGTAGCTCTAGTCTTCTCACTACCCTTTACTCTCTGATCACACAAATGTGATCAGACGGAGGAAAGACTGAGGAACGATGATGTTTCAGGAGGATAATGTGGACCGGGCTGGGCTCACCTTGTGAACGTCTGCCAATGGTAATGTAAGACGGCCCCCTCAGGCTAGCAATTTATCTGCCTAGACAGAGAAACGCTGCGACAATGGTGACAATAATTAGTCGAGATATGTTTACCTCGCGGTTTAATTACAAGATCATTAGCGTGAGAATATCTGGCTAGCTTGGCAGCCCGTTTCACTCCTCAATGGCGGCACTGCACCGCGGCGAATTTTCATTATTTTTATTTTTGATTCTATTTGATTTTGACGTCCCCGGGTGAGTCACGTAATGTATTTGAACACAGATATAAGCCCTCGTGCTAACCTCTCATCATTTAAACTCCTATCTCTCTCTCGTTCTCTCATAAAACATTAGCGACCAGATGAACGTTTGAAAGGTGAACCAACATAATGCATCAGTGGCTGGTTTAGACTAGCCTAATCTACCCGTGGCTCTATTTGTTGTGCGCGGCGCTCGCTAACGCACACCCGGTTATCTACGTTTGCAGTTGTAGGCTCTCCTCGACGTGTTTGAACTCCTATTTTTGTTCGCCCCTTATCGGGTTTGTTTGTAGGAGCAATCTCTCCACATGTTTACTACACTAATTGAGTTGTCGACCCCCTTGTTAGAATTATTCACAGCCTTTATCAGCATGTGACAAGCAATACTGATGTTGTTTAGCAGCCCTCAAATAACTCGGTTTTATTATTCTGGCAGGGATATCATTACGCCAGATACCTCAGACTATCTCCAGCACTGTTTTTGTAGTAAAATAAGCTTGCCTTCCTGGCACGCCGCATATAACTTATTCTTATGGCCGAAGAGGCTCTCGCAGCATAGCTTATATTGCAGCACTCTGTCTGTGATCTCTTGCTTTGCCCTTAATGCTTGAGCCACTTGGGCCTCATTGTCATGATTTAGACTGCGTTTCATAGCGCTTCACTGTCGTCTCGCCAACTGCTCCGTAATAATAGGTTAAACAACACACAGTGACGACTACATCATCGCTGTTTAGCATAAATGACACGCGTCGGTGACCGTTACATTTCCACCTTCAGATCTGGTCGCTGTAAACATTCATTAACTTGTTTCGAATACACTCGTCAAAAGTGTGTGTGTGTATGTATATGTGTGTGTGTGTATTATATATATATTATATACACACACACATATACATACACACACACACACACACACACACACACACACACACAAATACGTATATATACACAAATACATACATTGCATATTCTTCACATATATATATGTGTGTGTGTGTGTGTGTGTGTGTCTATTCAAACCTACTGGGCATAATAATAGTAAAATTACACAATTAAATAAAGAGACTGAAAGTCATGCCTTGATTTAATGACAGCCGGCCAATAAAACAGCAGAAGAATTGTGGTAGGTGAGGGATGCATAGAAAACAATTGACTGAAAAACAGTTAACCCATAGCGTACGCTTACATTTTTAATACTCTTGCCTATCTAGGCCCCTAATAACCCCTTCAGACATGAAAATAAATCCTTAACATGTTTGCTGTGTCGTGATTCATGTTTCCCACACAACCTCAGCCAACACTGTACTACTGTACTGGAGCTAGAGGTGAATAATTTCCCAAGGGAAATATTGTGTATATATTTACTAACTGATGTGTAGGATAACATAATTGATAGTAAATGATAAATTGTAATGGAGAATTAAAGGTTACATAGCAGTTATTATTTTAATAACTGTGCAAACAAACCAGGGAGTTAACCCCTTTAAAAACGTTATGATCCAGTTTTTCCTTCGATTCCACTGATGCATGATGGGAAACCAAAGATTATGACATCACAGCTTAATTGGAATTTTTGAAATTAAACTAGTTCTACACAGGTACTTGGAAATGAATGAGATTCCATAAGATGTGCTCGCTCATGGAGTGTGTCCTAAATTAATTTGCGACCCCTGCATACTCACTCGCATCAATGATGGAAGCACAGAAAGAGTGCGAGGTATAAAAAAACAATTCAAGTAGCTGATAACTCTCATGGTCTATGACCCTTCTATCACAGCCAGCAAAATTGCTCTAATTCTTTACTTCAGCAGATAGCTACAGTCGAATGACAGTGATGCTATTATCCTGCTAAGTTGTGGTGGGCTGACAGTCACTTTATGTTTGATTGCACATTGTCTGAAACCCCCGAATGGAGTGGCACTCCGACTTTCTGTGTGCAGTCAGTCAGTCAAGTTATTTAACAACCTTCAAAAATATTATAGCAGGAAAATACAGGTAAAGTGCAAATGGCAATAAAGTGTATATGTGTTGTATACGTAACGATAAAGACGATAAAAACGTTCGTTATTTATAGAGCGTAGTCAGACTGGGGTCAGACAAGATTGGTCAGACTGTAGCAGGATATGGAGTTCTTATGACATCATTCATCAAACGAACAATACATAAACATGATGGCATCATAACAGCTACCCGCTTACTCAAGCCCCCCTGTGTGCTGAGGCTAATGCTGTAGCCATTTATTTCCATAATTGGCGAGGCAGGGCTAATTTCCTTAAGGACAGTACTTACACCTGCCCTCATTAAACAGGAAGTGTTATCGTCAAGACAATGTTTTTACACTGGCTAGTATGCACAAACAGGAAGCATGGAACAAGGACGAAGGGAACAACGGTACCAACGGTAACAAATATTTGCATCACCTTGCGTTTAAATCAAATTAACGATAATTCTGTAATACTTATTGACTGCTGTATACTATAAAATAAGCACAAACTTAATTAGAATGTACAGCCAATTTAAATAAAAAGTACACACACACGCGGCAACCTGTTATTACATTATTTACACTACGCTTGCTAACCAGCTAGTGCAAATTGGCGAAACTCAGAAGGCTTTCATTAAAACAGAAGCACTGGTACCAAATTAAGTAGCAGCAAGAAACACAGTAAGTGTTAATTGCTGCGCATCTCAGTATGTTACTTACATGAAGAGTTGGATGGAAAGAAATGCTGTATTTCTATTTGTAGACAAAGTGAAAGTATTTAAATCAATCATATTACTGTCAATAAAATGAATACTATTGTATTTTGCCAGCATGTGGCTGGAGTATGCAGAAAGTCACACACTGTATATTCTCTGGTTTTAAATCTTTGTCTATCCTGAGTGTCTTATCAATAAAATCTATCAATAAAACAAGAATGTCACGTTTGGGAATGAGTTTGAAATGAGGTGACGGTAAGTAAAGCATGAAAAAAACATTTCTGAGTAAATTATTTATGTGTAAGATAAGTTTACTTTTTTATTTAGCAGATGTTTTTATAATAATAATAATTAATAAAAAATACATTTTTTACAATGTATTTGTGTCATACAACAACTTTTGTTATTGATTTTGTTACAGCATCACGCCTGAAAAAACGCGTATCGATTTATTCAAATCGAACCCACAAGCTTTGCACTGCTAATGCAACGCACAACACCAATGAATCATTCCCAAGATCTTACCACGTTACTTTGCGCAGTCCTGTGTGACAGTCTCATGTTAGTGCAGATTAACACCGGTCGTCATGACGACCGCTAAGGAAACTTGCTATTAACTTTTCTCTGTTAATAACGGAGGCCCGTTATTACTATATACATTGACAATTCCCTTAAGACATCTTTGGCGGTGAGTCACTGCCAAACACGGATCTGTTACTGGTATCCAGTCATAACAAAGCTTTTATTCTGAGGTGGGTGACACTTGATGGAGTGCATTTTACTGGAATTATATGGAACTGCCTCTTGACTGACCCTTCAGTTCAATTACCCATTAAAGTTATAGAATCAAACTGACAGCGTATGTTCACATTTATTCTTCCGGACATTTGAACTCAACATGTCATCAAATTAACCCCCTATTTACTTTCCTAATGGTCCTGGTCTTCTTGTGAACGGTTCACCGGTGCATAATATTCAACATCTTTAATCAAACTCTAATAATTGTAATAAGAAATAACTTCATAATTCAATAGACATTTAGCTATTTAAGCAAAACTCGCATTTATTCTGGAACGTTACGCCCACTTTTTTCACTATCCAATCGAATAATAAAGATAAAATGGTAGTGCAGTTTTTATTGACTTTATTCTGTTTGTTTTTTTGTCTCTCCCTTCCTCTCTTCTGTTTTATTATAGTATAGCTTTATAAATTACTCCACAACATTCTTGCACTGCGTGATTAGAGCCAAGATGCCACCTGACGCAAATTACTTCTACACTACAAATAAGTTCATTGACTTCCTACACGTTGATTTTGCTGCTGCTCTAACTCCCGGCATCTGCTCTACCAGTGGCCGCTTCTTTAAAAGTACCGCTCTCACGCTGACATCATTGCTGATGTCATCAGAACGTGGCTGACACATTTCTTGTTTCCCTATTGCAATGAGATACTATAGCTTTAACTCTTTAGAACTGGATGCAGACGAATTTTACGTTTGAATTACATGTATTTGCATTGTCTCTCTAAATTATATACAGAGAACTTATAGATTAATAATACATTTAAATTAACTAATACATTACTTGCTAGTTAAAGTTAGCAAAAAACCATGACGGCAAGGCAGATGCTGCTTTTATACAATAATTTAATGAAAAAGTTAACAGTTCACACTGTGACGCTGTTTCTATGGCAACCTGAAAATCGATTTACTGATTTTACTGATGAAAGTAAAATACTTATTTTCAACATTTATTACCACTATATGCTAAAAGAGAACAAACAGAAAGCAACATGTAACATGAATGAAATGGCAAGTCAAACGGAGATATTTGCTAAACTAGAAAACCACTCAGAATATTACCATTCGTTTTACATCGTCATGAAAGTTTCAAACTCATAATTAAAAGTTTATCTAAATCGTGAATGCTTTTAAAACGTCGAAACTCCGAATTATGCATGCCGGTAATTATGGCATGCTGCGCTATACGCAGTTGTCATTTAAATCATATGGCGTCGCTTGTGAGTAAAAAATTTTGGAAAACACCAGTTTCGGCAAAATGCAGCATGACGTTTCTTAAGCGATTAAAATGTAAAGTCTGAAAAATAAGGAACTGACTTGAGCCGGTGGGCTTTCTGACAGCTGAATGAAGCACTTGGTCATTTAAATCCTTTAATTATTAAATTTGGCCTGTGGAAAGAAGATACCATCAGCTTTAAAATACCAACAAGAAAGAAAATCCTATTTCTTCATTTTCCACCGGGAGACAAAAAAAAAAGATTAAAGGGATGACCGGGGTGCATCTTAATTACCCCGATTTACAAGCGCTGGAAATTCATCTTAATAACTCTGTTCAACGGCGTTAAAACAAATGCATTACATTTAGGCGCAAAATCTGAAATAATGCACGCCTGCTATCCGGTGATTATGATTGAAATCGCTTCATAAACTTTCGCGTGGCAATTTAGCACGCGTTTTAAATGACAAACTGTAGTAAACTCCTACTCGCCTACCCAACCTCACCTCAAGTTATCTCTGCTCATAACAATGAATTTACATAGTGTGACAACCGTAACCCCTGACAGATGTGCCATTCTGTTAAATACTTGAGCTGCAGTGTTATGAGAGCGTCACACACACACACAAGTATGCACACACAAATTCACACAAGACCATTTTTATTACCATTTCATTATTCAGGTCACAGAGTTCAAAGGGAATACTCAATATTACCCACAAGGCCTAGCTGTGGGTTATGCTTGGCTGTTGTGCATCGACCGGTCAAAACAGCGCAAGAAATGTTAAAACTATGACCCTTTGCCGTTTTCACTATTTGTGCAGAAAGTGCATCTGGTAGCAGAGGTTTAGCTGATCAGAATTCAGTTTAAATGCAAAACTGCACATTCTCTCGGGGTCTTTTTAGAAAACTAGCCTTGTGTTTTATGACCCGCATGAATTTTGGAGCAGGAAGCATCTCCAGGCTAGTCGTGCCAAAATGAAAGACGGTGATTTCATTTAAAGGTGTAAATAAATAATCAGTAATGTCCTCGCTTTTATTTTTACGTGATGCTGTTCCGATAATGAATTGCAATATTACAGACAATTAAAAATCTCAGCATGTTGACAGTGATAAAGGTGCTGAAACACACACATTAAAACATGTGACTAATGGACTCTATTATCATACCATTACGTTGAGCCCCTTAAATTCCTATTTGTTTAATAGAAGATTTCATTGCTGCCAAAATCAGCGTCGAGACAAGATTCTCCAAGGAATACAGGTTTACAGGTTAGATTAAAGTGTACAGTACATTTGTGTTTTTAATAAAAAAAATAATTTTTAAAATCTTTTAATTTCAAAACACTGACACTTAAAGCTAAGATGCTAAGAGCATGATAAATATACACCATATATATATACGTGTATTATTAATCTATATACATAATAGTGGGATGATCTACTATTTAATATTAGACATATTTATCCTATGTTTAATTTGTCATTATGCTCGGGGCTTGTCTGAAACATTGTGTATGTGGTTTATTGTTTATATTCTGTTAGATTTATACACTGTCTTTTCCCAAGAGAATCAACAGACCACCCATTATAACTAAATCACCACATCTTACCTCCAGATCAATCAACCTCGAAGCCTCAAAGCCACACCCTCGAAGCCTCAAAGACACACCCTCAAAGCCTCAAAGTCACACCCTCGAAGTCTCCAAGCCACACCCTCGAAGCCTTACATTTCTTTTCCCCTTAAATTTTGAAACCTACCCAGGCAAGGAAAGAAAGATTTCGTTAAATTTTGCCTTAAGTCCTTTTAATAATAAATAATCCTGAAGGAAAACCCCAATATTTTCATACACTAAAGTGTATGTACCACTTTATATAAAAAATAAATGAACAAAAAGTGTGGCATGCCTTAAGGTTCACTTCAGTGTAACAGCCCAGGTATGAGAAATTTAACTCAAATAGTCATTTAAATAATTCCAGTTTGAGAAAATCCCATTCTAAATTCACTTGAATCGCGCAGAACCGCGTGTAACTGCAGCTGTACTGACCTGACTTATGTTTGATGGCACATCATGTTGCAGTTTATTAGTTGAAATTGCAGCTGTTGATGTGTTGTCCCTTTCTGCGATATGAAATAATAAAACAACTTTATTACACATTGGTGAAAGAAATATGTTTCACTGATATTTTATTATATAGGGCAGAATATAATTCAAACCCTGCAGCCTTGAACCTGTTTGTATTTTAATCATGAACAGAAGAAATTTGCCATAAGAGAAACCACTTTATTAAAAAAAATACTGAAAAACTGACGGTTTGTAACGATATTCTATGATACGACGTCCAGCTTGCCCGTCAAACGATTTATTTGCATACTTCTTTGCGCTATTGGAGGGGCGTGTCTTTTCACTCTGATGGGAGGGCGGGATCTAGGCTCCTAAGCTAGGTCGCCATTGCTAGCCTATCCAAATTTTTTTAAAGAGAAGCTAAAACAAAATAAACGTTAATGTCACTTTACCGTTAACGTTTTGATTACATAATATAAGAGGCCAAGCTTCCCCTGCAGCAGTCAGACTGTACGTCCGTTTTATATTTATTCTGTAAACTAAAAGAAACAATGTCTCAAAACGAGCGAACAATCGTTCAGCTAAACACAGACATCTCTTGCCAAGCTGTTTATGGCAGGTTGCCCAGCTGGCTGAAAGAAGCCTGTAGCAAAATTTTGATTTTGGAAAGCAAAAAGTTCCTGTCATTTTTTTCTTCACACATTCCTCTGAGGAACCGTTGAGAAAAAAAGACATACAACACATCCTTACAACTCACAGCGCCCCTATCTGAACTGCAGAAGCACGTCTCCTCTCCTTTTAGAATGTTCCTCACGAGGGTAAATTTAGCTTCTGCATTTAGTAGTTTTGGTGCCCAAAGCAAAGGATGCAGCTGGAGGTCGCTAAAGGGGCAAAATCTCCTCATCACGCCGCTGGATTTTCCAACAGCCTCCTCAGTTCATGAAGAATAGGATAGACCACAGAGAATCTACCACAGATAGAAGAAAACATACATATATAAAATATATAACGTTTAGAAAATACAAACTAGAAGATACCCATTTGTAATAATTCATCACACAAAGCATGAGTCTATTAAACCAAACATAAAGTTTAAATATAGAAAACACTGTGGTTTTCAAACACGATTGTTTTGTAGGCCAGAAAAATGTCATAAATTTGGGACCTTTTCTCTAGTTACTGTATACTGAACAATAAAATATATACAGGCTAAAAATGATCTTTTTGAAGGCAATTTTACATTTATGCATCTGGCAAACGCTTTTATTCAAAGCAACTTACAGTACACATTCAAGCTATATTTATTAGTACACACGTTCCCTGGTAATCGAACCTGCAGCCTTTGCATGGTTAAAGTGAAGTGAAAGTGACCTATTTGTCAGAATATGGTTACCCATACCTGAAATATGACCTCTGCATTTAACCCATCACTGGTGAGGAGTGAACACACACACTGCAAGTTGTGAACAGGCACACACCTGGAGCAGTAAGCAGCACATTACTGCACCCGGGGAGCAATTGGGGGTTAGGTGCCTTGCTCAAGGGCACTTCTGTTGCCACCCAGTGCTGGAATCGAACCAGCAACCTTCTGATTACAAGTCCAACTCACTAACCAGTAGCCCACAACTGCCCCCACAGCTGTGGCCTAACACAAT
This sequence comes from Botia almorhae, assembly GCA_036877575.1. Lineage (NCBI taxonomy): Eukaryota > Metazoa > Chordata > Actinopteri > Cypriniformes > Botiidae > Botia > Botia almorhae. The sequence continues at coordinate 7,811 of JAZGTJ010005396.1, read as the reverse complement.
GTCTACCAGCTACAGGAACACAATCTTAATGAAATGACTTCCATAATTATCCAGTAATCACACACTACTGGAAAAGACATGGTAGGAAATCTGCTCTGTATCTATAGATTTAAACTTTCCTAATACGCTTTGGCATATGTAAGACAAATTCACTGCAGTAGTCTCTTCCAACACCCAGTGCCCTCTAAAAGTCCCATTGATGGAAATAGGTCGGCTGGCTCCTGATGTTTCTTGTAATCTGTGATCACCTTTATGGCCTTCTCAGTGAGAAGCTGTTTTCCCTGCACAGAGTCTTAACCTTCTCTCTGTATGACACACAGCAAACGTACCCTCTGTAATCAGACCTATAAAAACTGTGTTATCTACAAGCTGCATTTTGTAACTTTTTGGGTTAAATATGAAAAAAAAATCAATGAATGAGCAATTACATAACAGATCAGCGTTCAAAACTGTCTCCTTACCCCCAACGGTAAGTTTATAATGATGTATAATTTGAGCGGTAGGGTCTAGTTTTACAAATGTCTGTTTGGCTTCATTTAACTTCAACGTACGTAATGAAAAGTACATAGTCACCTGCAATTTTATGTTTCAAACAGAGATGGCAGTAGAGAGATGAAAGTTGTGAAATGTAGCTGTAATGACAGAGCTTGGCTTACTGTATACGTAGCGACAAAATCATCAGTAAAAAACACGCTAACCAATAAAATCGTAGAATTTCACCTTTGACATGAATAATTGGTAGTACATAAATGACCTCATTTCCCTGTACTATCTCACAAGCCTATCTTAACAGCATGACTGTTAATGGCTGAAGGGCAACCGAAGAGGACTTGAATCTAAAACATTATAGTACAGTATTCCTAGAGAGTTTGTGTCATATTGTGGATTTATTCAATGTACCTTTATATGTTTGATTGCTGAGGCAACACAACACAAACGACGCATAACAACACACAAAACGTATGTGACACAAAACCTAGATGAATGTGCGGATGTAACTAGCTGGTTTTAGGAGCTTATATATGACAGTCTGTCTTAATTTGGGGTGGGATGAGAGTACAGATGAAAGACAGTCAAATATAGCATAACTAGCTTTTACGCTTGATTATGTTCTCTTAAGAGCTTTTGGTAAATAAGGTCACATTTGTTGTCCCTCTTGTTGCAGGGACATTGTTGTCCCAATAGTTGCCTG
>JAZGTJ010005395.1:0-27650 GCA_036877575.1 Botia almorhae | reverse complement strand
GGAAACCTTAAAAGGACATTAGAAGGACTTCTAAGACACCATTTACAGTTTAAAGGAGCGCAAAGTTGCGATTTAAAGATGAAGTGTGCCACCAGCTGCACCAATTTCTCTGAGCTGTCTGACCGGGCTGGACATTAAAACATTGCCTCAACCGGTTGTCTGTTTATTTGGGGTAGGACTATTATGTTTGTTTTAACAGTGGCAGAGGAGGGAAGTGCTTAAAACTTGTTTGAAAACAGTCATTACTACTGCAGTTCTGTTTGGTACTGCTAGTGGTGCAGAAATGATGCGTTTCTCCTTTAAAGATGCAAATCTTTCTGCCTATGGCCTTTTCAAATGACAAAAACACTAAATATGTCAGTTCTTCATTGTAAAATTGTGAAATTGTGTGTTGTTGGATCAATCCATCTTGTGGACTGTGCAGGCTTGGGTTGAACTGTAGCTTTTGGCTGTAGGAGGAGAGGGACAATTTATATCAGTTGACATTAGCGTCCACGGCTGATTTTGTTATCGGCTGTTCCTCATCAGCTCAGCTTGTCAGTTAGCTAAAATATAGGCGTGCTCTTGTGTCAACAGCTAATTTTTACATAATCCCTTTTCCTCTCGCACAGCTCTTTTTTAATACACATCTAAATACTCAGTGTTTAGGCTTAAAGTTGGCAATTCATTTTTAACACCAGAAATTCTCAAAATGAGATGTTTGGCCTTTTGCGAGGAGCTCATGTAGCTTTGTGCAGAAACCGTGCATACAAAAGCTTGAAATAATTACATTTTAATTTGTGTGCAAACAGTCTTCATTGTCTACAGTGTATTGTTAACAGTGTAACTGGAGAGCCTTTAAACATGGCTTATGCCTTAGACTGCACAGACACATCATCGTTTGGTTTGTAAACTTCCTGTGCCTGCCTGAGGTTTTTGCCTGAAACATGCAGTAAATGCGACAATTCACTCATCTGTGATGGTTTCTGTGGGCCATGATTGCATAAGGTCAGCTGAATCACACCGCCCGTGGTCTGTGCACCGCTCGGCGTGTCAGGGAGTTGCATCTGACAGCAGCTAACTGTATAAGGTTTTGGTTTCTTTGAATCTGTAATGCTGGCCTGCATCATTGACACCCCAAGTTGGGGCGGGTGTCCACAGGGCGAGTTGTGTTGGGCCTGATAAACAACCTCACAAATCGAACCACTGCAGTATAATTCAGTTGAGGCAGTAAAACTGAGCTAGAGAGTAAAAGCATCGGCATGCTCGCATGCGCATGCAGACTTTACCTGCGCCCTGCATAAAAAAGAGAAGGTACCAACACACCACACACAGAGACACACATGCAGTAAAGCCCTTGGAAAATACAGGAAGTGAAACCTGCCTGAATAAGAGTGCATCACGGTGGCTATTAAAAGCAGTGGTGGCTGCTCCTGATAAGCTCAGTTTGCTTATTGCACAGCACAAGTGTTGAGGGCAGAGGATTATTGCCGCTTGTGTATTTTTCTGCTGATGTGTTTTTATCCCCCCTCAGTCAGATGGCGCATATTAGAAAAACTTGTCTCAGGCACAAGTGTTTGCTCTCACCTGAATGTAAAGTGGGAACACGCATATTGTCTTCCTCACAAGTGCTGGGGAGTAACTAACTAATTGTAGCAACGCTACTAACTTAACAACATCTTTGCTAATGTGACGGCAGCGCGGCTGTTTTAAATATTAAATAGCTAGTAAAGTACAAGCTAGTCTTACATTGAGTAGCATGAGAAAATTCTTAAAAGCTTCATTCAGTGATTTGATTCATTTAAATGTAAAACAAAACACATTAGCAGAAAAATACACAAATATTTCTGATTTCTGTCAATTCCTACTATTTATCAATTCGTTTTTTAGTTTTATTTGGTTGTATTTAGTGTTAATTTATCCATTCGATGGTGTCACCGTAATAAGTACTCAGTGTTTTTGTGAGAGATAAATGGCTTTGTTTACAAAAAAAATATATTTTTTTTCATTGTTGTCTTTTTGTTCATCGTTGTATTTAATGTAGTTAGCTACTTTTAATTACATTTACATTTATGCATTTTACTTTTCAAAAAGCAACTTTGACAAGCTACAGCTTCAAACAGCTTCCATGGTGCGTTCCTTATACACGCACTTAAACCAGCTGTAAACTTTACAGTTTGGACCCAGTTCACTTAACATGGCAGCTGTCAAAACGACTGGATAATGCTTTCCTCCACATCACGCCTCACTGAGAGCCACAGGAGGACCACGCCCTCCTTTCAGACCTCCATCAGCCCTCGCCCTCCATGCCTCGGTTTCAGCCGCCCTCCCTCGCTGTCAGCGGCGATGGCGTTATTTACATAAATGATAAACACGGCGAATGGCCGGATTGGCGGCGTAATCCACTTGCAGTGTCATTAGGGAGGAAAAGAGAGAAAGGCTATTATGGCTCTTGCTTCATCAGTGCGTCTCTCTTAGGCCATTTATGGAGGTAATGGAAACCTCTCTCATTAAGGTGCCGCTCGCCGTGGCGCTGAGAAACATCTCCACTCTGTAATTGATCTTGTTGGTCTTTAGTGCTGGAAAGTGGCCCTGAAGCGCCGCCCGCTTGCTGCATTCATTTTTCAGCTCAGTCAGAACCGCCCCGCTCCGTCTCGTCCAGTCACCTTCACTGCGGCTGCCTGCGCGAGCGCCTGCGTGTGTGGTCTGCGCCCTGTGTGTGCTGCGACTTTCTCGGGGTGAAATGCAGAGGTGTTCGTATTGAAGGTGAAGAATTTGCAACTGGCACACCAAACAGAACTGCAAACTGTTTGTGTGGGCTTGGCATGACAACATTGACTCAACCTATGGACCTCAGTCAGGATAGACGCCATATTTAATTTAACATTACATTCATGCATTTGGCAGACATGGCGTGCAGTGCATATGTGTTATGGGTTTTATTAGTTTGTGCGTTATCCACCAGCGAGTTTTACACGATGCAGATAAGTCTGTTGTTGTGTAAATTGTCCTGTTGAATTGAATGTGACAATTTTCATAAGAACGTTTTTTGTTCCGCTTGTGTTTCATAAATAAAAACTTTGCCTTTAACCTCACTGAAGTAAAAAGTTATAAAATTGTATTTGCACTGTATTATCGAAGCTCTATCATCCAATGTAACAAATTATCACTTTTTTTAGTAGGGAACTAAAAACAGTGCCTGTGTCGTCAGTTTTTATAGTAAAGAGTCTGCACATTGAAAAGTGTTACACAGAAGTGTTTGTAATGAGTTGTGCCATGTATCCACATAAGCACAGTCTTCATTATCTCTGTGTTGTCTCAGTGGATGCTGTGTTTATGTATTAGTGTCTGCAGCTGTTTTGCTGTGTGTGTCAAGCTCTTGGGGGCCACTGAGAGTTGTGACATATGTGGTGTAATAATAGATGAGTTTTTGTGATCCAAACAGCTCTGCTGTGCTCTGTGACTCACTGTGGCTGGGCCTCAGGTCTGCACACATCATCACTGGGATCTGCTGTGTGTCAGGAGCTCGCCAGGGCTTCAGCTCGGCCCGTCAACCAAGAAAACAGACATTTTTATTGCCTACGTTTTCAGTTTTGTTCAAAAGTGATCCTAGATAACGCTTATCCAGCGGTCAGTTTTATGTTGTACGAATGCTTCACTAACATTTCCATTAGGTAACAAAAACATTACAAATGTTATTTTGAAGGTTCTAGAAACGTTTAAAATGTCCAGTTTTTCCGATGTTGTATTACAATTTATTGCTTGGTTTTAAGAACGTTAGTCAAATTTTAAATATATGTTTTAATGTAATGTTTTTAAAACATTCCACTAACAACTTAAGCATAACATTTTTGATGTGATATACAATGTTAAAAAGCATTCTACTTGCGTTACTGGATGAATGTTTTTGATAACTGTGGCAGATCTTCAGTTATGTTGTCCAACATTCTAAAAACGTTCCCTGTTAGCTGGATAGTACCCAAGTGTCAAATGGTGACCTTCTAGAGGACGATTTTATTGCTCAGATGTTTCTCTTTCATAGCTCATGAAGCCTCCATCATGTTTCTTATAAGTAACTAACAACATAGTCTCAGAAGTGTCTTTTAAAATTGCTCAAGAGCAATAAAAAGAGATGTAAACGAAACAGTTGTAGACCTGCAGTTAGACTACAGTGCTGTATACAGTAAATGTGGTTAGCATAGCTCAGATAATTTGGCCTTTGAAGAAGCTGATAAGAAATGTTTGAGATCATGTTGAAATCTTGTTTGCAGACTTTGGTCAGTTTGAGAAGTCAATGAGATCTCCATGGAGACATGTGAGATTACTACTGTAAGATTCCTTCAGGAGAAATGAAGAGAAGTGGAAGACTTAAACCAGTGGTCTCCATTTGTTCTCCATTTAATCTCATTGCCGTCTAGGAGAAACAATGAAGATGTTTTATGAGATCTTATCTCGTCTTTTTCTTTTTCAATAGGTTGGCACACAAAATAGAGCTTTATTTTGACAGGTATTTTTTTGAGGGGGTTTTAACAAGAGTTTTTTGCTAACTATTAAAAACAAAAGAAATATTTTGGAGTGTTTTCTAGAGCAGCTGAGAGCTGTTCTTCCCCCGGGGGCTGTGTGCTACCATTTAGACCCTGAAATAAATTCTGTTTACTGTTTGAGGTGATGTTATTGTTCATTTCAGGCGGTTGTGTTTAAACACACTCGGTCAAACCACTGTAATGTGTCTGACCTTTTGTACCCATCGACGGATGAGCTATTGGCTCAAAGGAAAATGAGATATTTCCAGCGTTCCCTTTGACAGGCATACGGATGAATGAATCAGACAGCATGACTCCTCTCAGACAGATCAGAATTCAGACACAGTGAGGACAGAAGGACGTCCTGCTTGTTAGAGAATGAGGGAAATTATGCCTTACAGGTTTCTTAGGAAAATGTGTTTGTCCAAAATTTAAGATTCAAAGTATATTTGTTACATACACCGTTACATACAAGTGGTGCTTATAAATGTAAATCTGGTCAACTCTAGATTGTGAAAACAAAAATGCACAAACTACCTAGAACAGAAATAGTTTTAAAACTAAATAAAAGAATGTAAACAAAGTGTATTTAAAACAAATGAGAGTATAGAGTAAAAGCAAAAAAGAATAAAAACTAAAATTTAAAAATTCCTATTGTGTCACTTTTCCTCCAGAACGAAATGACCAAGACTCTCTCTATAGCTTCTCTATATAACAGCTCAACACACTATGTCTTCATGGTGTCAGCAGATGTAATAAGAGGCTGCTGCTATCATCATCAGTCACTCTGCCCTTGATAAGACCTCCGACATCCCCCCCAGTGTTAAACATAAAGACACTCCCATGAACAAGCACCGAGCCCTGGTGCGTTTTTCCCCGTTGTGTTTTGGTTTATATCTAGGCCACGTGTATCTGACGCAGAGACCGTTATCCTCAAAAACAGGCTAAGATAGTTCTGCGGGCTTGTCCGGTCCCTCATTCCAATCTGCTTTAAAGAGGCTTACACGTGGTTTGCTGAACAGCTCCCCAAATGCGTCGATCCGCAGGGAACCGAACAATCTGTGATCGAATGAATGATGTCAAGAGAAGCGTTCTTTCTAAGAACTCAAGAATATATGAGATGGAGTGTGTCGCTGCTTGATCAGGTTACTAATGCAGGAAAATGAAACGTTAATCAAGACGCTGGGGAAGTGTGCTCGGCATGAAGCAAATTACCTGGATTAGCATAGCAAAACGCTGTATAATGTACCTTTACCGCTATGCGGAGTCTCGGTGAGAGACGGGCCTCTGTTAATTACAGTAGAAATAAACAGAATGTGATGGGGCTAAATGGAGCTGAGCGAATAGAGAAGTTAATACGGGGTGTGATTTTTATATTCCCATCATGTTTGTTTCGAATATATGCTGCTTGGATCTCTGACATGAGACGCACACGGTACGCACAAGATGTCTGATTTGATTGGTTGCTACTTCGTTTCTGTGTAGAGGATGGTGGTTGGAGCACAGGTACGTTTAGATAAGTTAAACAAGAAGTCTTTGAGATGCAGAGAGTCTACAGGGTGTAACTAGTCACCACCAGTGCTCCTTCAGATTTATGTATGACATCGAGCAAACTGATATCTCAAATATCATTGTGCTTTATTAATATGTCAACATCCTTGTGGTTAAGATAAGTTATAGTGTTTTTAGACCCTCATTAGTCCCTTGACTGTCCCTTTGAAGGACCATATCAATGCAGCACTGGGAACAATGCACACATTTACATTTGGTTTTACTGTATTTCAAGACTTAAACATTAATTAGGGTATTGTTTTAAAATATATTTGGTAATTTGATTGGTGATTACAGGGTTTGTTTTTTATATCCGGATGCATTGACAAAGATTTCACTTCGGTAACCATAGTTTCCACCAAACTGGCATGTGGTAAAATTGAGGTAATTGATTGGCTCCGGGGTTGTCTGCAAAAAGAAATGTAAACAACATGACAAGGAATCTGAACGCTCCTGTTATTTTTTGAAAGGTATTCCATGTTAATGTATGATTTTGTAATAACTGACTGTAATACTGTGGTGTTTTTAACTGTGGTATATTTTGGTGAGTGTGAGGAATGTGTGTGTCATCATCACTGTGGTAAACACAAGCTCACGCTGCTTCTCAGAGCGACAGTCTTTTCATGCTCATGACAGATGTAGGTCATTTCACAAACATGGATGCGAGTTACTGTCACGCCAAAATATTACGACCTGTAATGCGAACTTGGCCGCAAACAGACATTTGGAACTAATATTATTACATCCTTCAGTAACTTATGAGGTATTTCCAGTAATGGATATCTCAGTGGAACTGCAAGATCAAGAACATTCTGTTATCCTGAATATTTTCGACATGATACAACTTGTTTAGGTTTTTGTTTAGATTTAAGTGCCAGTATCATGAAAATAAGAATGGTAAAGAGGCTTAACTGATATATCTTTAGTCAACAGGTCTTGAGGCCGCAGTTAAATCTTCTCTCACCTAAAATCTATGATTTCACAATAACTCGGCCTGTGAAACAACAATAGCTCCAGGAAGCTTAACAACCGGTCCTGGCAGCAAATTGATGCATTTACAGAATAGAAAAGCAATATTTCTTCTGAACGAATCATAAGTAAATTTCAAAACAAAAAACAATTCACTCAAAATAGCAAGAGGCTTGTAGGGAGAGGCTTGACTTTGCATGGTTACTGCAGGGGCCGCCTGGTCCTGCTGGGGCCTCTCTGACTGGCATGAACATCTGTAGGCCAATGCAAAGCACTACTGTTACATTTGGGGTTTGTTTGTGCAAAGATATTTAATCCAAAGGGCTGTGTTGTAGAGGGCAAGTACTGGTGTGAACTTCAACTAAGGTGATATGTGTTCTACGCAACTAACACTCCCAATGGAATTATATTACATATAACTGCTGTTTTCAGACAGGGTAAAAAATGTTAAATGGGAGTGTTAACACAATTGTACACTGTAAACACAATTTAAAACGCAAAGCAAAATGTAGTTTCCTTAGATCTTAAGGTGTGACAATCAGTAACAGTTAATGCGATTATATCATGCAGTCAAAGTGGCTACAAAACAGAAGTCGCTCATGTACCCCCAGGACACTTTAAGTGACCAATTGGATAGAACCACGTCCAATCATTTTCAGTCGTTGACTTTTACTTCTTCACTGTCAGATGATGATGTCACTTATTAGAGAGAGAGATGCGGACGTGTGACCTGTTTGTTTTGGGGGGAAATAGTATTCCTCAGCTAATTTTCCACTGATAACTATCTGAGAACTCATAGCGTGCCCATTATCTCTTCATAGTGTGAATTGATTTTGCTGGATGCCCGTGCCACTTCACAACACTCAGTTTTATTTTAGATTGAACCCATTTTTCCCTTCTCTATTTGTATGTAAATGATCAATTATTGCTTTTGGCAGGGTTCTGCCACCCAGCTCTTGTCTCACATGTAGAAGTATTGTAGCAAGTCGCTGCAATGTTTCAACTTAACAAATGATGTTTGCAGCCCCACCTTCTCTTCTATTTACAATTATCAACTGTTTGCACTGCTGGATAAATTGATTTTTTTGCATGTCATGACTTAACATTTGGTAGACTGTATAAATTGAGGCCAGGTTGTAGGAAGATGAATGTTGTGTGAACGTTTGAATTTTAGAATGCAGTGTTACAAAAGAAAAAGATTGTGTTCACTAATTTGGCTGCACAGATAAGATTACCAAAATCACCATTTTAAAGGATTAAAGCTGATCAGAGAAATTGTAACAGGTGAACATTAGGCCCTGGGATGTTTTAAGTGTAGTGATATCATATATTTTAAAATCTACATCAGGAAAAAGAAAAGATCTGTTTGGGAGATCTATATGAGCTTTTTCACAGAAGGGACCGCATCAGTGATAAATGATTTGTTTCTAGCACTTTATGAAATGGAATTACACGAGATCTACATATTTTAAAACCACATGTGGATATTTTTTCTGTATTAATAACTGTATTGAGACTTCCAACACCATCTGTCTCATTTCAAAACATGCTTTTTCTCCGATGGTTTTTTAAACCTCATTGAAAAACAGTTGATATTCAATATCAGTTTGATTTGCCTCAGCTTTATTCTTTCTTCTTAGATCTGCACGTGAAACTTGATTGCAGACATGCACCAAATTTTCCACTACATTTATTTTCTCATGAATGTTTGCATATTTCAGTGATTGCCTTCTAGTGGATTCAAATATGCAGAAATGGCAATCTTACTCTCCTGGAGTGAAGCATGTTCTCATTTCACCGCCTCTAATTGCGTTTCTGTAAAACGCTCAATTGTTCCACTTGCACAGAGACTAAAGTAGTTGCTTCGCATTGACGTAAGGCAGAATCGTTCAGATCGGTATTCAAGATATATGCGAAGTGGTTGTCATGGTGCTAAGGTGTTGTGTGTGGTTGCCAGGGTGTTAATAGGGTGTTTTTGGTTGTGTGGTAGGCGGTTGCTTACTGGTCCAATCAAAAGAGCCAACTCTTGAGTCACTGATATTTTGGCCTTTAGATGTAGCTCCTTGCCCTCTTTATCATCTGTCGTGTGAAAACCAGCCGTATGATTTGGGGTATCATTCATATCCGTGGTCTCATGCTGAAATTTGACACTTAATATTAGGGAATTGTTTAAAATGATGACCTATTGTAATAGCGATACTTGCCTTAGTAGCCCCAAGAGTAGAAAAACTGCTTGGAAACGCAAGGTTTGCTCAGCAGCTGCTTAGAAACGTCAACAGCTTGGCTGTTCTCCATCTCACTGACTGTTTGCAACTTGACCAGTCCAACAGACCCACAGCGTTCCCGTGTTCGCCCAATCGCTTGCATTGCTGCACATCGCCTTCCCCCTGATCCTGTTCTCGGCAGCAGAGCCGTGCCGTCAGCCATCCAATCCAGTTAGCAGGCATATGAGCCGGGTTCGATGACGGGAGCCCGTCATTATCACCTGTAGATTCATGCCGAGCATTACCGCATGACCTTCCCATCGCTGTCAGTCAGAAAGCGGCCCCTGTACCCAGCCACGAGGTGACTGTTCATGCCAAGAAACCAAAGATTGTCCACCCCTATCGCTTTCACAGGGTTAACGGCCACTTAATTGGCTTACCTGCCAATGTGCGATGAGTTGCGAGTTCTGTAAATTAGATTTGGTGCTGACGCGCACCACTCTGCATGTTTATGGCTCTTTTACAATTACCTAAAGTACCGACCTCCATTTTTTGCTCTCTTGCGCACTGTCCTTACTTCGCAGCGAAGTGTGAAGGAGCTTAGCCAGCCGTTCAGAAAACGTATCGTATTAAACTGTGGTAACCGCTATATGTAATGAATTTTGTATTAGGAGCGACAAAGCGGCTGTATCATAACCTTTTGGAAGGACGTCATTTTTGAGCAGAGGGAAATGGGCTGTAGCTTGATTTTTACTCCCAGACACCCCAGGGTGCTGCGTTTGATGTTGCTCTGACTGAAAAGCTTCACTGCAACACAAACAAAACATGCCGTACGAGACCTGTGCAGGATATATCAGTAGAGCGGGAAATGTCAGATCGTCGGGGGGGTGCGTGTGAAGTGAATTATTTGGTTTGGAGAGCGTCCCCTGTGAGGATACTCTAATTTCAAGCTGAAGGTGTAACGTGTCTTTTATGTCTTCGCAGGTGCGGTGGACCCGAGCAGGGTGAGAGAGTTCTCAGAGGGACCTTCCCCACGGACTATATGAAGGGAGGGGAGGGGGAGGGGGGGCTGCTGACGTGACTCCCAGCTTGCAGAACACACAGGTTGGCAGGTTTTCAAATCTTGCGTCTTTTACAGTCTGCAGTCTAATATTGACTGTTGTTTCTTAAAATGTCACCCAAATTAATATTTTTTTGTTGAATTGTAGTGGCTTAAATTGAGCAGATATTCCTGTCTCTTTAGTAACTATTTTTTTAAATCATCATTTTTTATCATTTTTTTTGCAATATAGCCAACTTAAAGGATGACATTTTGTCTGTGAATCTTCAGTGTTTTCATGTTGATTTTATACTTTCAAACGGTTTCATAACCTTTATTAGTAAAGTTTCTTTAAAGTTTCATAAGTTCCCCTTATTGAGACCAGACCAGAAATATGTTTCTTTTAATTCAGTGTGTTAAGTTGTCATGCGATAACCTCAAAAGCATTATGAAATGAACTGTGATTAATTATTTGATAGCCACAGTTTTACTTAAAGCCGAAGTACCCCCTGGGGTACATACCTTTAATGGCAAATCACTGCTTTTAGGTGCATAACAGACTCTGAAATAGTATTCATGTTCTTTATATATGATATGATCCGTAACTTCATATAGGGTCCATACATTTCAGATTATTGCATCATTGGTTAATCAGCCAATCAGACATGTTTAACGAGCCAGTGTTATTTCCTTGTATCAATTTAAAAATCCACTGACGTAGTGTTTTAACAAGAGTTTCAACAATTTTGTTTACATTGTATTGTGTGTATCAACATGATATCAGCTATATGCAGCCCTGTTTTCTAGATCTCTGATCTCTTTCTAGATTGGCCATTTAAAAACCAAAATAGGTCAGCTGGATTTATTGAGCCATAAACGTTTGTATGGAAAAATTGTTTCATATGATCACCATGAATGGATGTAAATATGATGCAGATACACTTGGTCAAATCGCCGAAGAGTAACAACATTTCACGCTTAGAAGAAAGTTTGTAACATCTGGATAATGGTTGACCTTTGCATGCTGCCCTCTGCAGAGGCAGTCGGCCATTCCTGTTTCTGGCTGTAAGCCATGAGATGTTTACGTATTCCGTACGATTATGTCCGTTTCATGTGAGCACTACAAGCATCAGGGAACATGCTGAGTTGATTTGGCCAAATTGGAAGGCTGTGAGTAATACATATTAAAGCAGTTCTGGGCTGGATGGACTGAGCAGAGTCTGGTAGTGTTTATATGCAGGGTCCTAGTTCTGCGGATGCCTCGTACCCTCAGGGCTCCAGCACCTGCATAATGGAACAACAGAGAAGAAAGAATCTAGAGAGAGATCAAATGACAGGGTCTTGGGTTTCTCTCTTCAGATGTTTCTCTTCTTTTTTGACTCACACCGGGAAAATGTTTTCACAACCTTAGAAGGTTGTGCGTTGATATGATCGAGCAGCCTTGTCATTGTTTCGCAAACATTTGTCTTATTGCGTGCTTGGATTTTCGCTGGCACTGTTGGAAATTCATGGTGGGAAACAAATTTCTGTAACATTTCTGTGTGTGTGTGTGTGTGTGTTGCAGGGAAAGAGTACTAGGGCTCCTAATCTCCAAAATTGCTACAAAAAACACCTTTGATGAGCATACATGTCCGTTGTGCCAATGTTCTGAAGTCATTCGATAAATTTATATAAAGCGCAGGCCAATATTTATGTTGTTATTTATTGCGAATATCCAGTGGCCTGTTAACCACTGCGGTCACATCACAGAGTGAGTGAGGTAAACTCAAGAACCAGATCTCATGCACAAATCATGCAGATTGGTTACCAATTAATACAACCAATTAAAAGATCTCAGCCAACTCAAATGAATCATTGTTCACAAATAAGATATTTGTTAAAATGTTTTGGTGAAAAACTACTGGTTTATGGTGCTTCGTTGAATTTCGTTATGTGGAAAAAGTGGCCTACATAAGCTTCTCCCTTTTGTGTTCCAGGGATGAAAATGGAAAGACATGGTTTTGGAAAGACATGGGCGAGTGGGGACAGAGTTTTTATTTTTGGGCAGACCGTTCCTTTAATGTAAGAGTATTTTTTTTGTGAGTGATTAAGAATTGGGGCAGGCAGTGGCATGAAGGGATGGAAGCAAAAAAATAAATAAAAGTGCTTAATCTCGCTTAGTGCAGTGTGAACGCTGAGCAGTGCCGTGGCCTGACAAACATCTGCCTCACACACACGCAGCAGAGCGGGATCAGCTAAAGCGATTAGTGCGCTCACGTCAGTCTGCAGAGACGGGTGCCCGTTACAAAAGCCAGAACACCAGCTTTCCCTCCCACACTTCACCTGGAACCCAAACTGCAGAGAGGGGCCCCGTTCCAACAGGCGCATGAGAACCAGCTCGCACCCTTTTTTAGCATGCATCTGCTATTCCTCTTTTTTGTCTTTCTTAAAACAAAGCAACATGTAGCTCTGAGGACTGAACAATCTGTTGTTATACTCCAGCAGATGCTTATCACAGCCAGAGTTTTTGTTCTAAATGCAGCTTCTCAATTAGCATGTATGTAATGAAATATGTAATTCATTAAGGTCTAATTGTAATTTTGCACTTCCTTTGTACTGAGACGGGGGCCTCGTCGTGATATCGGAAAACCTTTTGACTGCTCTGTGTAAAGAGAGTGTATCCTGCACATGCGTTTACAGTTAACCTCATTAAGGCAGAGGAGCGATACTTCCTGAAACGGGCTTTCAACAGGCTTCTCCTCTCTCTTCTCCTCTCTTCTCCTTTTTTCTCTTCTCCTCTCCTCTCTTCTTCTCTCTTCTCCTCTCGTCCCTTCTCTTCTCCTCTCGTCTCCTCTCTTCTCTTCTCCTCTCTTCTTTTCCTTTCTCCTCTCCTCTCTTTTCCTCTCTTATTTTCCTCTCGTCTCTTCTCTCTCATCTCCTCTGTTCTTTTTTCTCTGTTCTTATCTTATCTTTTCTTCTTTCCTCTTTTTTGTCTATTGCTCGCCTGTTATCATCTCTCTCTCTCTCTCTCTCTCTCTCTGTTCTCTTTTGCTATCGTTTCACTTTAATCTTAAATTCAGGTCTGATCTTCAGTAGCTTCCGAATCATCATTTTTCAGCCATGTGTCTCTCTTACGGCTTCCTAAACACGGATCTATATGTGATTTGACCTGTAGAGAGTAGTAGCATTTTGATGTTAATTAGGCAGGATCACACAAGAGCGCTGTTGTACTGAATATCAGCACGGCTGTGATCTGCCCACAGGTGATTATAGATGTGCTGATATTCAGTACATCGGCGTTCTTGCTTGTGTAATATTGCATGAGTGCGACATTGCTCAGGGTGTGAATTCCGTGTTCCGGTGAATGATCTGCATTCGCAATATCATATTTATGTCTTCATTGTTTGCCACACTGCGTGACAAAGCCGACAGTTAGAAATGACTTTGACGCTGTGGTGATCTCTGGGCATGTGTACAAGCCACATGCTGCATTCGATAAAGAAAAGGATGTCAGCACTCGCAGGATTAGCTCACGCCACAGGAATTAACATCAACATCTCAGCTCCTGTAGCACCCAGCATTTCACTTCCCTTTGATATCTAGACTGCGCGTTTACAGGAGAAAAAACACGCCTGAGACACGGGCCCCGGTTTTATGTGTGAAGGTAGTCTTTATTTTTGCGATTACTGTGTTAAAGCTGCAAACATTTTTGGGTTAAAAATAAACAAAAATCAGTTATTGAACAAGTACATGACAGATTAGTGCTTGACACGATTTTCTTATCTTACCTCGATTCGCAGTGGTATGCTTATAACAATTATTTATAATTTGAGTGGTCGAGTCTAATTTCGCAGATGTGTGTTTTTAAACAGAAAAACATATCGCATATCTGGGTACTATGAATGGTGCAGCGTTTGTAACTTGTTCTTATAGCAGTTGTTTAGAATTTAAACTTGTCACCCATGTTAGGAAAATAACTCAGTTTCATGCAGTTTTAAACAGAGATGTTTGGAGAGAGGCAAAAGATACGGATTGCAGCTTTAATTGCAGCAGAAGTTTGTCATCTTGCCAACGATTCTTCAGATTCAGTTCAAACCACAGAGATCTACTTTTGTGACAAGTTTCACAACTGAAAACTGACGATAAAATATAATTCTTACAACACATCGTCCACACACTTTGTCACAGTACAGCATAGACAAAAATTCTGTTTTCTGGCAGAGTGTTTTGATTCATGTAGATTTGCCAGAGTTCCTTATCACTTACGTTGTTGGCTCAGATTAAGTTTAACACCTTTTTTCAGGGGAAGATGTTGAAACAAGCAGAAATATCCCTTCTACCCATGCCAGATGTGCACTGACTGTGCAATGCAGGACAGATGTGGTGATTCATCTGGAATGATGCCTGTTGTGGAAGGGAAATGAAATCTCAGGTGTGGAATCATCTCATGTTTGCACGAGAAGAGGCTGAGGATCTTTGTTGTTTATTACAGAGTTAATATCTGGAAAAGGGTCCGTTTTTGATATTTTAAACATTTCCTGTTTTTATTGTGTTCGCTTTGACTGAAAAAGAAAATAATGTTGGTACATAAGAAATATACTGTGTCACTTTATCAAAAAAAGCAACTGCTGTGTAATTGGGTGCCCAGCGTCAACTTTCTGCCAGCACCACCTTTTACATACAGTATGATAAAGAGAAGTTACATTTTACAGTCAATTGCAAGAGATTCTGATGAGTTTTTTTGACGTTTTGTTTTCGGGGCTTTTTTTGGTTTATAGAAAAGTTTATAGAAATACTTTTTTGTGTACATTTACTTCAGAAATCTTTGAACCAACATCTACATTTATAGCTTTAATGCATTATTATAGAGCTTCTACACTTCCTTCAACACTCGACCTGCTAAGAAAACGTATCATTTGAACCATTAAACGCACAAACGTGTGTTCTGTCCCTGACATGAAGTCGCATGATTACGAAAGATGTTTTCTTTTAGCCTGCCAGGCCATGCGACTCATGACAAATGAGTGTAATATACAGCTCATCAAAAGTGGACACGTGCATTAATGGCTCCTAATAATTTGAGCAATACATTACAAATGCTGCTTGCACACAGAGGCTGATTGTTCCTGAATGATTTAATCTTGTTGAGTTGTGCCTCCCCCCTATTCGTGTCAGTAAACAGGAAAACAATGTGCTGATTTAAATAATATCACAAATTGTGAAGTTCCTGGCAGTCCGGGGCTGTACTGTGTGAACAATGCCAGCCCTCGGGCTCCGACTGAACAGAAACAAATCACAGCATTGCTTACACAATTACAAACCTGCGTACTATTCATCTGCACAGGATATGTGAATTACTTATCTGAATACGTCTCCAGATATCATCTCTAGAACACAATGATGCACAGATTGAGATGTATGAGATGTTCTCGAGACAGATCAGTGTATGTACGCATGGAAGACGTAACAGAACCGTCATTTTAATATCGAGACCATCAAAGTCGAGAACCGATGACGTGAAAGCTGAACTGAAAAAAGCCTGGAGTTATCAGAACATACTGTCGCATGCATCTGCCACGATCATTTGAATTTTTCTCATTTGTTTGCTGGTGATTTAGGGTGTTCACAATGTTGATGTTGCTCGCTGGCAGAGCTGTCTGGAGTTGATTTACGGATACGGGCTGTTGGATATAAAATCGGAGCCCATTATGATTCTGCCCAGACCAACATTAAAATGTGTATTTATTGCACTTCCAGTTTTTATACGTGATCTGTAGCAAGTGTTGTGCACCAGATTGGAAGCTCTCACTTGACAAACTTCCGTTTTGCTTGTGTCTGACAGCAATCATCTCGACACATTACACCGGGAGTATGCATACTTTTCCAGTTGTGTATTTACATTCTCTCCTTCCCACTATGGGCTATGTATGCACTCTATAAGGCAAGACAGATGTTCAGGTTTCTTGGTTTCTCCCAGACTCCTCTGGTTGGACACCAGAAACACCAGTGTGTGTGGGGGGTGTTTAAATCCCCTGCTGCCCCCAAAACTACCATAACAAAGCAATGAAGGTAAACGATAGGGAACTTAAAAAGGATGTCTCTGAAAGTGGAGGGAGCAGTGTGGCAAGCATTTAAAAGAAGCAGGGCACTCAAGATCGGAATAAAAGTACATTCATGTCCAGCGAGGCCTCTTGTAGTCTTGCGGTTCTCAGAGGAGTGTTTGAAAGGCATCTAGGCTGTGTTTAAGGCTGGTGTGCTTGTGTTATTAAGGCCCAGAGAAGAAGTGAAAGGGGCCTCTGTTATGCGTTTAATTATCAAGTTAACTGACTATTAAACTTTCTGATTACAGAGTGGAACGTCTCTTCAAATTAAGGAGTTCAAAAAATCTGGTGGTAGGAAGGAAACTGGTGGTAGGAAGAGGTTGTTCATGTATGTAGCTTAATTCTACATATTGTGTCTGTATGTGTAGTCTGTCTGTAGTGATTTGCACACACAAATAGCATTTCTTGTTTCGGTGAATACATTTGTCTCAAACAGGTTCAAAAGAAAACGTTTTCTCATAGAGAATTAAGAATTACACGTTTTCAGAGAAGCATATAAATACAATATATATTGAAAATACAAAGAAATACAAAGATTTTTATTTCCAGTTCTAACCAGTACTAATGTTAGCAGAGTTATAGCACTTTATCTTTCATGACCGATTAGCTTTGTACATATTCGATGCCAAGTTTTAATGTTTGGCATTATGACACACTCAACTATGAAAGTTAAATGTCATCCTGAGCTATCCGATTACGCTCTCGTATATTTTGCACTTCGCGCGTACACTCAAGCATGCTTTCCACCGTTTTGACAGGCAAATAGCTGCGCGCGCTGCAGCGGATCGTGGTACTGTCCAGACCCAAATACCAGAGAGTGAGTTATTCCCTGCACTGTGACCTGATTAATTGAGAATGTCTGAGGTTGTCTCTGGGTTGTGTTCAGGTTCCTGACGTTGCCCCAGCCTCATCCATCTCAAAAGCTCACGTCTAAAGCTCGGCCTCCAAACGCTGACCCCTCGCTTCGACCGCAGACGAAAAGTCCTCGTGCTTAAGTTGATTGAATGAAAGGGAGCAGGAGAGCAAGAAGGGCATTGCGAGAGAGAGAGATAACGAGAGAGAGAGAGGCCGAGAGACAAACGAGGCAACATTTAGACAGCTGCACGCGCGGCGTCACGTATCCGTGTCTGTCAAAGGAAGATATTTCTGTCTCCTTAGTGCGGCCCTCAGGCTTCCAGGCGGACCATCTCGATGTCATCACCGCCACCCTGCTGTCATTGGCTAAAAAGGCCTGCCTGAAGTACAGCATGCGCTGGAGTTAAGGGCTCCACTCGCCCGGGCCTAATTGGAGTGTGTCAGTCAGGCAGCTTGACTCATCGAAAATTACTAAGAGTGGTGCACTTAATAGGGAATCAGGGAGGATTGACAATAACATCATGATGCCACCATATCCAATGGCAACGATCAAATTCCAGGGCTGTGGTGACATCACTGGGGCTTTATAAGCTCTCACGAGCACTCCACACTGTCAGATTGTGTCGTGATGTTTTGAAATAGTATGTTTTTTTTTTAATAATATGTTTGTTATTAAAATATTTGCTTTGTGATTGAACTATTTCAAAGGTTGGCAGAGCAGGGAAAAAGCTTATGTGTCCACTGCATTCACGGCTGTCGCAGGAATGCGGCAAGGAATGCGGCATACAGAGCCGGGATGATTTTTCTCGCTTCATGTTTACAGTCCCACTAACACATGTGTCGTGCTGAAGTATCAGTGACATCTGAGCTGTGGGAACCCATTTGAATTCAAAGATAAATGATGAGAGCTTTTTTTGTCTCGGGACCGCCATCGTGTCTTGGTTGCGTATGGTTAGATTGATGACTTGAACCTGCTGTTGACGGACATTCCCAGAATGCATTTCTCTGTTTGCCGTTGATGCTCCGTTCTGCAGATTTTTAGTTTTTATGTAAATGGGAGCGTCACCACACAAGTCAAAAGCAAATCTCACATAATATCTGCTGCGGTGCGGATACGTGACGCGCCTGTTGCATTGTGGGAAATTTAAATCGGGAAGCATTTCATTGGCTGCCTCCGAGAGATTGCTTGGTACCACTCGTTGCACACATGCTTTGACAGTGAAACGTGAGGCGAGTGTTTATGTTCTTTAGGTTAACATGGTTATCTATGGAGGAAACCTGTCCTGCTGGCTCTGTTCAGATGAGCTGACTTCATTCCACAGCAGAAATGTTCTCTCGCGCTGAGCTGCAGGGACATGCCAGTATTTTCATTCCTAACTTCAGGCATTTCCGAGCTCTAACAAAGGCAGAGTGAGGTGAAGAAACTAGGGGCGGAAGCTGTTTTCCAAAAGCACCAAATTATTTTTCTGTGTGAGCGGCTAATGTCTCAATCCCACGGAAGCTGGCACTCATTCTGTGGGATTTGTTTTAGTAACCTGCATGCAATAGTTGGTTTTGTGGTAAACGTTATGCAGATAGATGTTCTGTCATGGTGGCATGGTCTTTATTTTTCACAATAATAATTTGGGTTCTGAGATCTCACTCTAGCATGTGGGGGGCATTTAAATAGGCATGGGTATTTTTCATTAACATCAGTTGTCAATTAGGTTTTAATTGTAATACATTTATCCAAATTATTCAATAAAAAGCCTTTGGGAGACCATTCAGTGGCAGGTTTCGTGACAACTTACCCCAAACAGTCACTGAACATCACAAACGTTACTGTTTGTTCAAATAACTTTTTCTTGGTCTATAATGGCATAAACATGTAAATAGCTTGAGTGACCAAAAGAACATTTTTGTACAGGTTATGTGAGAACTTACCCCAAATATTCACTGAACATCACAAAACATTCTGTAATTTCTGGGTGTTCCCTTATATAGTGTTAAATGGTATATACTGTAGTATCTACTATATATAGTATAGTGTATATAGTAATATATACTATATATATATATATTATACTATATATATATATATATTATACTATATATATATATATATATATATATAGTATATAGTATTTGAAAATGTCTGAATGCCACATCAGCACATCTCCTCCCCCTCTTCCTCCACATAACTCCCCATTGCTTTACCATCATTTTTCTTAACTGGTGGTATTGGAAAATTACAAGCCTTCGCTCAGGTCTCCATCTGATGGAGCTTCTACTCTTGGAATATTAGTTGTTTTTAATCCTTTCTGGAATCAGCTTTCTTCCTGTCTAATGGTCGTGGGTGCACCAGAGAAACAGTGCTGGCTAAACTGGAATTATACTCATTTTCTTCACGTTATGCTCAATCTTGTCCCATTGACCACTGGGAAAATCTCCTGCGGAGAATTGACAGGGAGAGCCTTTGTCAGGCGGGTCCCAATAAACAGGGAATTGCCCTGTCAGAGAAAATAGCTCTGTAATTGTCGGGTACGTCCAAGTCGGCTGCAGAGAAAAGGCTGGAGCGGGCCTGTACATTTTTCTGCCCTGCGTCAGGGTTGCTGATATGTCAGCAAGGCCCTCGTTCTCGTGTGCATGGCTGTGGTTGTCTGCTCGACTTGGCCCGGTGCTGGAGGCCCAGCTGAATGCTTAGTGGTTGGCAGGCTTGGCCGCTTGCCTGTGTAACTGGAGTTTCAATGAAAGGAGCCTTGTGAACTTTTAGGCTACTGTGTCATTTTCCAGCTGTCGACATAAGTAATTAAAACTCTGCAGCTATATTGCTGAAACGTGTAGAATTACAGTGCCTGATTTGCTGGCAACACATTGTGTGCCTAATTATCGTGGTTCTCTGGTTTCATAATGCACAAATTCAGGGTTGAAGTTTCGGCTTAATCATGTTTTTTTACTTCAAGCAATGCCTTTTAAATGCTGTTGAGATGTTTGTTCTGCATTCTAATTTTTTTTCTCATTTTGGTTTCCTTTTGACCAAAGGGGAAAAGTTTTGATAGTAAAGAGATTTATTTGCTAGTCTTGTTAGATTGTTAATATATGTTTAGGGGTCCTGTGGTCATGGAAAACCTGCAAACATCCAAAATAATTTTGAAATTGAAAACCATTTTAGAAAAAAAGCAGAAAACATTTGGAGAACATTTTAAAATCTGTATGCATGTTATATATAATATTATATATTATATTTTTAAGTTATTGTTATTGTTGTCACCAGCAATACTCAGCTGCACACTGTTGTTAGCTGTTTCCTCCTCATTGATGGCTCTTGTACTTCCTCAGTAGCTCAGAGCTGAGCAACGCATGGTGATAGACATCTTACATCACTCTCATCTGACTGGCTGTGAGTTTTTATTGTCTGTGCGAAGTCTCATTACACACACTGCTCTGGAATAGAGCCTAATAAGACAGTCTGCAGTCTCTATTGAACCATACAGAGAAAAATAAAGGTCTGCGGCACACGTAAGGACGCCCGCATGCTCATTTGTACCGAATGTCCACAGAACACTTCTCTCATGCTTTATTTTAAACTATATGCTCTAATTTCCAAGGGAAAAACCAGCTAGACGGAAAAGATGTCCCTCCGGCAGGTTAAACTCTGGATGAATTATTCAGATATGCATGTTGTGTGTTTTGCCCGTCCATTCTGCTTTAATAGCGTCTTTTATGACACGCATCGGAGATGACTCCAGATGTAAGGCAGCATTAGAAGCCTCTAACGTTCCCTTTCTGTATTACCTTACTGCATGGCCCAGAAACAAAGCCTAAAATGGTGGAATTCATTTCAGCTTTAGCGTGCCCTTAATAAACTATTCGTAAATCAATGGCTGCTTTTGTCATGTAATTTGTTGGTGAGCTCAGTTTTGTGATAAAGTTTTGCAAGCAAGGCTCTTCGGATCAATATGAGATTGAGGGGGAAAAACACAAGCTCGGCTTCCATTTTTCTCCTCAGATATTTGGAAAATGCAGTTAGCCCATTATCTCATTCAGATCAATTTCGCTTCATGATGGAAGGCTAGTTTTTGCACAGAGATAAAAGGCAGGAGTGTATTTGAATGAACAACTTATAGTTCATTCGAAAATGACTTTACTCACCATTTAGTCACTGCTGTGCTGTTTCAAACCCATGTGGCTTTATTCTGTAGTACACTAAAGACAGAATGTTAAGGGGTGATCTCGGTCACCATTTACTTTCACTCTATGGGCAAAACGGCAGCAATAACATTCTTCAAAATTTCTCCTCTTTTGTTTCAAGTAACAAAACAAGTCACATGGGTTTGGAACAGAATGAGGGCACGTAAACATCCATTTTTGGGCATACGATCTCTTTGAAGAAGACTCGTATTAGCATCCATTCAAACTCTGAACCATACAGATTACACACTGATCGTGTGTGACACCTCTGCTGGTGTGTGTTTTTTATCTGCCTGTGTTACGCTTGTTCTCTCCTCCGCTGCACCTGCAGTAATTGTAAATGTGCAGCTGTGATGTGAGAGCTGTGCTCCAGCTGGGAGAGCTTGTTGAGCTGCCACACAAACCGGGCAAGCTAAACACCCCAGTAAGTCCCTCCTTGACTCAGCTAATGAGTGTGGAGCACAGACAATGCACCACAATCCAACAGCCCATCTGAGCGCCACCGCGCTCCAAGATCTGGAGGAGGTCGACTATAGACGCCTCTCAGTTTGTGTTCTGTGACCATGAAAGTGTGGATAATCAAGCCTTTGCTGTCTCAGCCTCCTGTATCCCTGTTTCTTTTCTTTGTTGTTGGTATCAGTCCATCTTCTGGTTTTCTTTTATGCTTGACTTTTATGAGTGATTCCAGATCAGTCATCTGGCGTGAAGGTCATATTTTCTTTGGAATAAATGACATTCACAAAGTTTTTCCTTACGTAAAAGCACGGAGAGTCTTTGCTGAATGTTTCATCAGACGTGGGCTTAAATAGCCTAAGTGTAACAATTAAAACTGTAGTAGCCCATTGAAATCTAGAGCAACTGCAGTCCTTAAGGAATAACCTATACCATCTTTGTTTTAGGAAGTCCTTGGGCATCGTTGTCCAGAATAAAACTGGTGGGTGTTCCCAGGGTAGGCCGCTAATGCGCGTTCCGAGCTTTTTCTGCTCTCATATGCGTAATTCAAGCACTGCCGAGTGTTTAGTTAATTAAAAGGATGTGTCCAATTTAATTTGACTCAAACACGAGACAATAAACGAGAGGGTCACGGAAGCCAACGCGACTTAAGTGCGATTTAACGGCACGCTGGGTGAAATCGCACGTCGCACAAGTTTTTATTATTAATATTGTTATTATTTCGATAACTCAGTATGTCACTGTGACCCAGCAGAATATCTGAAGTATTATGAGTTCTCACCGGGTGCTATAAATTTGTTAAAAAATACAGTGGCAATAAACGAGTCCATTAATAGTCAAAGCATGATCCCATTAGGGATATCAGTAGATTCACATTTCCAAAAGCTGACTTGAAATATTCATATGAAATTATAGCCATAGGGGTCTGCCGGGTTGATAGCAGGGATTCGAGCAATAAACACACTTAATAGACTCCAGTCACATGTGGAGGGCCAAGAATCAGACGGATTGTCACTTTTTTTTCTTTGGATTATAAGACCATTCATTCCGGCACAGTGACAGTTACGTGACGGGATATGGATGGAGGAACAGTGCAAGCTGATGGGAAAGATAAAGCAGGGCAGAAAGTTTTATATAAACAGATTATTGTTGCCTCCAAGTCATGTCGGAATTATCGTGTTTACGGGAAGAGTGTGTGAACGCCACCGGAATGTTGTGAGTATCAGTGGGAGGTTCTGGATTTTCTTTGACCCCAGACTTTGCGAACGGGGGGACTGTCAATTAAAATACAGTGGAAGCCAGTTGTTATTGGTCATAATTGAGCTGGAATTGTGAATGTTGAATATACAGTTTATCAGTTTGTAGTTTAAAATTTTTGTTTTTCATATGCTTCCTGTCTTTGTTGGTAAGTGGAAAAAAATAAATTCCCAGCACATTTGTTTAGACTATGACTTCCAGACTTGTTAGCAAGAACTTTCCAGGATGGCTTGTAGGATGCATTATTTAAAATTAAATCTGTTATAAATGTCATGTGATCTAGACAGATATAAATTTATGTTTATGTTGTTGCTACAAGTACAGCCTTCTTTGCACATACATTACGGCCACTTATTACATGGCTGCATGAAAATACATGAAATATTGATTTGAGTTGAATGAGAATGTGATACAAGACACATGAAACTAGCACAGCTTTTTGCCTAGGGCAACGGTCAATAAGTGGTCATTTTACAAAACAATTTGACTACAGAATAACATGATTAACAACTAATAGCTGAATGTATGCAGCCAGGATGTTGTTACAGCCGCAATCTGCAGGTTTTGGGTAAAAATAAACAAAAATCAGTTATCCTTACCCCAATAAGGTATCCAGTTATCCTTAACTTAAACTAATAATTTATAATATGAGCTGTCAGGTCAGATTTTCTGGAACGTGTAAATTGAATGGCTTCAATTAATTTTAACATTTGTAAAGAAAAGCATGTAGAGTTACCTGCAATTTTACGTTTCAGACAAAGAGGGGCAAAAGTTACTGATTGCAGCTTTAAATTAAACTTGCGCTTCCTCTCAGTTGTTTTGAGTAGTAGGAACAGCAGTGGTTTGGCACGGAAAGTATACTGCTTACATTGGCTCCTATAGCTGCCACATGCCACAGGCTATAATGGTACATTTGATCCCATGTCCTTTATTTAGCAGTGTGACATTATCAAGCACTGAACAGGGATTATGAATACCGAGAAATAATTATACATACATGCAAACATGCACAATATTACGTTTGGCGGGGTATTTATGTAATGTTAATGTCTCATTCCAGATCACTCCTGTGATTGATGAGGATATGTGAGTGAATTTGCCAAACCCTGAACGAAAAAATCTCCTGCATCCTCTGGTAAGCTGTTTGACTGATGGTCCTTCACTGCTCATTTGTGCTAACGATTGCTCACCTAATCACAGATTTACACACACATGTGCTGCTTGGTGTTGTCCTCAAAACAACTTTCCTGAATTAACTCCACCGGCGTAATTGGTGCTAAAAACGGGCAGGCACGCACGCTGTCGTGTTAGGCGCTAGAATTTCTCGAGCACAGTCAAACGACAAATTTATTTAGTGTTTTTGAGCGGCAACAGAACGTTCGGTATAACATGATTCTTAATTAGCAGCGGGGCCTCGCAAATCACTCGCTGCTTTGTTGTTTCCCCTCACAACGCTGGTGTCAGGTTTTTTTTACATGATTATTAAAGGCAACCACAATTACTGAGATGTGAGAATCTTTTGAGGGGAAAAGAATCAGTTTTAGCAAGCCGTCAGAAAGGCATGTGTTTGAACAACACACGTGGCATATGAAGCGTTTCGTCATGGGCCTCCAATATATGTTCGCCGCATTCTGTCTGGTTTTGTGTGCTGATGAGGCACGGAACAGATTGAAGCTGAAAGAATATTTTTGGTGGCATCTATGAGATGTTATGCTAATGAGGTCAGGAGGGGGGCGGAGCCATACATGCCAGATTGCCAGGAGAAGATGGAGAGGAGAAGACGGTAAATTATGGATGCAAGCTGCCATTTCTGCCAGGGAAAAGAAAAGAGCAGTGGGAGAGGCCGCAAGTCATGCATATCAGATTATCCTTCCCTTACCCCTCCCTGTGCTTTGACTTCACTAAATTTTCTTATCGCGCTCTTTGAGCAAAAGTACACACACAATCTGGGCTGTGTATCTGTACAGTCACATGAGGGCCAGAGGTGCTGACAAGTTGGAATGTTTGGCCTGGTATTTCCTGATTTTTAGAAACACAAATGCACACTCACATAAACACACAGGGTAAGTTATATATTTGTGGATGGGTTCACGTTTGACTTTGAAACAGAGGTAGTGGCAAAATCAGGATATAAAAGATGTTTTTTTTAGCTTTGTAGATTATTTTTGCTGCTTCAGAAGTTAATACACGGTTTTGGTTTATTGTGAATGATTTGTTGGTGTGCATCATTCCAGTTTAAAGTGGCAGTCTGTAACTTTTGCCTCTCTATCGCCACCTCTGTTTGAAACACAAAATTGCATGTTCTTTTATGTAGTTGTCTTTACATTTGTCAAAGTCAAATAAAGCCAAACTTTAACAGCGTTAAAAATAATTGTGAAATATTGTTTCATTCAGAAATGCGTCATATTACAGACATTAAAATGGGTCATGAATGGCATTTCATGTTGAATATTAAATAAAGTATTAGAGAGATTTAACAAAGTGCTGTTAAAATTAATATTAAAATATGAAACGGGTTGCGGTTGTGTAGATACTTACGTAGTGCATTATAAAGTCATACACAGAACTCCTATTACTTGGCGTGTAATTTTTTTACAAGTATTGTTGTTCAATCCACATTGGTCTATAATTAATATTCTCTCTGAAAGGCACTTTATATGCTTTACACAAAGACTAGGGAAGTTTTCCATCTGCTATGTGGCAGGTAATTATTCTGTTGAACTGAGATTCTAAATCATTTAGTCTTGTAATTGCGCACAATCTTTACAAAAGAGAAAAATCAATATATATAATATTTGTATAATTCCACAGCTAATTAATTGCTGCGTGCATTACACAAGGCAAAACCTTCAAGGATTTACGCTAAAAGAAAATAATATATTTATTTTTTCAGTTTTTTAGTTTCTGTTTAGTTCTCACCTTTACAAAATGAGGGAATTTCCAGTAGCGGTGGATTTCAGCAAGAGCAGGGCAGAAGTGGGTGGACCTCTGTGAAAGTCTGTGTGTTTGTGGGGGATAATGGAGCCATTCTTCAGCTCTGTGGAGGCCGCTGTTGTACAGTGGTGTGTGGTGGACCTGCCAGAGGCTCTGGGGTCTCCTTAAAATAGCTCCAGCCCTTGAGTGTCACAGGCAAAGCTGAGGCTCTATACTGAACGCTGCCCATTTGACCAAGAGCGTCAAAGAAAATTTTTGTCTTCTCAAGCTTTAGCCGCAACTGAGAAAATATCCACTTGTAATAAATTGTCATGATTTGATTTTGCTCTATTATCGAAACGCTGCAGACGTTTAACTTTCTCCCTGTCATAAATTTCTGTATCTTACCACAAACCCACAAATCAGATCCAGAGAGGCTGTCTGTCAGGATGTTTGTTTAATAATAATTCAAAAGGTCATTTAGTTGGACTGTGTGGATATGATTGGTTTTCTTATATTCAGAATAATTTCGTACAAAAGTCACATGTTTGACATGGGTTCATGATTTCAGAGATTAATTTTACTGTTTTATGCACTAGATAGACCACAGTCCAGAGAACAGAAGCTTGGCTCCGTCTGTCTACGGGTAGCATCAGTAAACTAACAACCCAAATAAATCAGATTATTGGACCAGAATATAAGAGGATTATTTTTTACCTTCTTTAGAGGCCACATAACATACATAAACATCCAGCTGTAATAGTTTATGCTGTACAGTCCCAGGAAAAAATATCCATTATTGTTCAAAGATCATAAATTGCATCACGTCTGTCATATTCAGCACAGATTTTTTTGGGCCGTTTGTACTGTTACCTGATACATGTAATTTTTTTTGTAAATCAGGTGCTGAAACAATGCAGAGTACATGCGAATAATCCACACTGTCTGTGGGTGCGATTTTGTTTTAGTGAGTCTCTTCTGTGCCTTTCTGTTGTCTTTAACCTGCAGCCAGAGGTGGTGTTGTAACACTAGAACTGACATGTTAACTGAATAACAGTGTCCAGGAGCAGCAAATGATTGGCCAGTAAATGTAGCATTTTTCCGAGCAACCTTGCATGTTTCAAACTGCCCAGGTGAACAAAATAAATAGCAAAATGCAACTAAATAACCTTTTTAACTTACGTTTCTTGGGCAGACAGAGGAGTTCAGGAATTAGCCATCAAAAGGTGATTGAAGAGAGCAGAGACAAATAACATTAGAGGGGAGAAGCATGAGGGAAGGTGAGGTTTACTGTATCCACAAGCTCGGGTAACCATTGAGGAGCTGGAACAGACCTAATCTAAACAAGCAAGGATTTCTACAATAACCCCTTTGCACTGGGCTACATCAGAGGCCTTAAACTCAGTTTACCCCAGCGGTCAGTAGCTAGATGATGTCCTGAGATGGAGTCAACACATGCATGTTACCAACTTTATTAATTAATGCAATCACAGATCACCAAGTTTACGGTTTTGCTTTACTTTTGTATTAAGTCTTTTTTAAGCCATATGGTGTAAAATAAATGTATATTTTAGGCTGCTGTTTAATCATTTTTAAGTGACCTACAGATAAAACTGTAGTTTCACAATAAACTGTAAAATGCATGAGGTATTTATTT
>JAZGTJ010005394.1:0-27659 GCA_036877575.1 Botia almorhae | reverse complement strand
TCAAGCTTATTTATTATATAAAGCCCTTTTGTACATTTTCTGGAATACCTACCTATATAAAAAACTATATCGTGAAAGATATCGTTACCGTGAAATAAAATTTTGGTCATACCGCCCAGCCCTAGACGTAATGGTTTTTATACTCTACAAACTGTATATTCTTTCCTCTAACACTAAACCTACCCCTAAACCTAACAGTTACAGAAAACTTGCCATTTTAATTAGCAAAATAAATCACCATTTAGTATGTTTTTAAGCGATTTGGATAATGAGGACACAGAAAGTGTCCCCATAAACCATGTTTACATCGCTATACACGTCATTTTACACATGTCATTATACACATGTCATTATATATTATATATATACATGTCATTATATATATTTGTGTCCTCATAAACCACAAATTTAAACCCTGGAATAACTGGAGTAAGGTGAGCACCCATTAATATTTCTCTACATTGTGATTCACAAAATTAGATGAACATACCCTCCCTGAATTCTTATTTAGAGCTCAGTTTAAAAAGTTCCTTTTGAGGCAAGTCAGCTATTTTAAGTCATTAAAATAGTCACAACTTAATAAACCACTTAAATTTAAAGTAACATGAAAAAAAATATTTTGGGTTACTCCAGCTAATATGCAGTGTATATCACAGACTGAGTTCAAGTTTTTGGTCAAATGAAAATTTTGCTCATTAGGCTTTCCAATTTTCACCATTCATATTAATACAAATGGTGAAACCCATTTACACACAAAGACTCTAATTCAATGCACTGGTGCAATTTTCAGCACTGTCTTCCTGACACTGTTGATTACAGATTATAATGTAAATAATGTTCAGTTTTATGCACATACTGACAGTTTTGCTTTATAAAATCTCAGTATATCATCTCAGGCTGCAGGAATTAATTTTGTGTTGCCTGTATATGCTTTTATACACATAAAAATATCTTTTGTATAGTATTATTGATATAGTATATTATTATTATTTATTTTTAGTATGTTATTATAAAAGTATATTATTTTTTATATTATTTTTCTACACAAACTCAACTGTTCAAATATACATTCTAGTTGAGTGCAGAATGCATCACTTTTAGACAAAGACAAAAGTTCTATAAAATATCTTGCTCTAGTATGTGATTGGTAGAGGTAGTCTACAGCCCACTACGAAAGTCTGCAATGCACAACCCATCCCCATATTGTGTTTTACAAATGTACAATTCATTAGAAATGCACATTTTTGTAATACTGTCTAATTTTTTATTGGGTGGACAAGATGCAGATTTGGGTGTGCTGAACCCACTCCTGCCTGTGTCTAGATCTGGTCCAGGTTGTTCACTTGTTCGGGCCACAAGTTTTTAGCTTCAAGCTACTTCAAGCTTCAAGCACTGCACCATACATGTGCTATATTAGGCAGACATTCTTTTCTGTATTTACAGCAGACATGTTTATAAGTCCCTGAGGTCTAAGTCAAACCTCCAGTCCTTGTTCTTTTCTTAGCAACTGTTAGCTGTTTTAGCTAGTTATTATTACCAGTGTATGGGGCAAAATCAATTTTAAAATACTAAAACTCAGTAATAAAGGACACAATATTCTCCCCATGTTCTCCTATGGAGTTGGGCTTTTAACCAGAAGGTCTTCAGTTCGATTCCCAATGTTGACAGGAAATAATTTAGGTGCCCCTGAGCAAGGCACCTTACCCCCAATCGCTCACCAGGAGCCACAATAAATGACTGCTTACTGCTCCAGGTGTATGTTTATTATGCAATGTGTTACTAACTTCATATGTTAAATACAGTACATAACATTTTAACATAAACTTAAAAGTAAACAAAATTGTATATGTTACTCTCCTATCTGTGTTTTCAGGGTTTTGTTTACAGTCTAAGAATTCACATCAAGAGATTGTAGACAAAATAAATAAATAAATGCAACACACACACAAAATTCCTACCACACAAATGCATGTTCAGACAGATTTAACACATTAAATATTTGAATCCTTTTTTAATAGAACCAACATCTAACTTGCTAAATACATTACATGTCGCCAGGGCTCGAACTGAGGGGGGATGCAAGGGGATGGCATCCCCCTTGTTGAAATTGATGACAAAAAGCATCTCCTCTGTAAAAACACCATCCCCCTTACCATCCCCTTTGCAAATATAATATTAAAATTCTTTACTTATGGCAATTTACAAACTATAAATAACGGCGATTGGCCAATCAGAACTCAGTAAGGAGCAGTGCATCATCATTGTTTATGCTTTTCAAAATGGCCAAGACGTTCTTTAAAAAGGATCGTCCATGTATCGTTTTCCATATCCTTTTCATGATTTTGTCCTAACCAGCCGCGATGGTAGATTGAATTTTAGAAACGGTTTCTATTTCTGCAACATTGTGGCTGATAGATCACGTACTGATTGTCTTATGTCAGGGATCGCAACACACACACAAGGCTGTTTCCACTGCAGAGTAACACCAGTCAAGCAGTTGCTTAGGTCAGATCAGGTCCCAAAATCAGTAGGTCAGATCAGGTCCCAAAATCAGTTGCACATTTAGTAGGAGCTTGTGCTGATCCATTTTCTCAATGCCTGTCTAATTCACAGCCTTGTTCCCTATTCACAGTTCCTTTTTTCAGAATATTAACATTTGCAACAGATGGCATATTTTAAACTATGCCTTACTAACAGCTCTACTTTTATTATGATTGCGGGGTTGGTGAGATTGGTGTTGGTGTGCAAATAGTCAGTTAGACTATTCTAATGTTCTGGAAATACTGCATTAATACTGCATAAATACAGGTGTACTGCATTTCATTTACCCAAACTTTCCACTCACCATCCATGTTACATTTGCATCCTAGCTATGTATGCATTTTGGGTCTAGAATGACCAAGTTCAACATATCATAAAATGATTATTGTCTATATCCCCAGTCTAAGAC
The DNA here is from genome assembly GCA_036877575.1 of Botia almorhae. Classification (NCBI taxonomy): domain Eukaryota; kingdom Metazoa; phylum Chordata; class Actinopteri; order Cypriniformes; family Botiidae; genus Botia; species Botia almorhae. The sequence continues at coordinate 24,709 of JAZGTJ010005394.1, read as the reverse complement.
AGGCCAAACTATGATTAAAAAAAGTCTCACAAAGTGTGTTCTGTAAAATTCGTGATGGGTGTCTGGTCTGTGCTTTAAACTCAACTAGATTCTGAAAATGTAAGTGGTGCTTGCCATGGCAAAACTCAGGCCAGAATATTTCACCAATGTTTTAACGTGATGCTAATATGATTAACATATGATGCTAACATGTTTTAGCATTTAGCATGATGCTAGTAAATGTTTAACATTAATTAGCATGATGCTAGTATGATTTAATATTATGCTAACAAGATTTAACATGATGCTTGCATGATTTAACATGATAGATATACTAAAATATGACTTTGTGATTTGTGATGTCATGATGCTCTAAATGTTAAATAAGCCCACCAACATACCTCTCTATCAGAATGTTGTAGAGACATGACATCACAAAGATTTCCCAATGTTAAGTCTATGGGATTGTTTTTAATGGAAGTCTATAGGGCAGTTGCTAGAGTATTGTAACTGGTTGCTAGGGCACGGCTATGAGGTTGTAATGTCACCATTTCTTGCTGCTTGCTAAGCCAAGTGATACGAGCCCCTCCAAGTCTCTACGATATTTTGATGCAGAGCTATGACATCACAAAACTTAGCACAATGTTTAGTTCTTCGAATTTTCTCCCCACTTTTTCATATGCTCAAAAAACATTGTATACCCGATCATTTATTAAAGTCATAGCACACCTCTCCTCAATAACCCGGTCGATTTGACCCCTCATTCATGGGTCTACGACAAATAGTATGGGATGAGTTATGTACCGACATTGTCCAGAAAAAATCGTAGTATGCAAGCGTAATAGAGACACTTTGCTTCACAAGCACCACTAATAAGAAACCATATTACTTGGTATTCTTGTCGTTACATTTTTCATTTTCTATTGCTACTATTTTTAGATCCATATCATTCAAAGGAATAACTGGATGTAAAATTGTGTGCTGGTATATAAAATCTAGAGACATTTACACACAAACAAACCATCTAACATCTCTCAGTCTGCCTGTTCAGACTTCTCTGAACACCTGTATAGTTCTCAGACAAGCCCCTCAATGTAACTGACAGCACAGCACCATACTGCAGCTCCCCCAATCAGATTAGCTTGTGCCATGTGAGGGTGGAGTTAAGGCAGTGCCTCTGGAGAGGCAAACAGTACTGAGAGGATGAAAATGCAGTTAGCTCTTGCTCACACATATCACACCTGGACAGAAATCAAGGTGGAGAAACCAAATCACATCAAGCTGAGCAGATAAAGCTGCTTCAACAGTGAGAAAGAAAATACATTAGATGCCCAGCGGGATGGTGTAGACACTGAGTTTGAAGGTAAGGTATTGGGCTGGATTGATGGTGCCGACCACACAACTTATTTGAACTCTCTGCTGAATATGAGGTATATAAATTTCATACAGACGTGAGCTCATTGGATTGATGGGTTGGTACAGTCTGGGTGAGCATGTGTGAGAGAGACACAAAAATTCAAATAACATACAAAATTACCTTTGTTTCTCCTTTTTCTTGGCTTTCTCCATCTCTCTGTCTTTATTTTTGTCTTGTGTCCCTTCGTTGCCTCTAGTTTTGCGCTGGCCACGATCTCTGTCTCTGCTGTGACTGCAAGATCTTCGGCGGCGAGAGCAAGACCTTCAAAACACAAAGTTTTCAGAAATACAGGTAAAGTGGGAAAGCATCTACAGGACGTAAAAAGGCAAAACCAACATTATATGGTGGTTAGCTTAGATCTTAAAAGATCTGGGCCCAATTACAATTACAACTACAATTGAGGTTGCAACTAAACCTTCTAACCTCAGGTTTAGCTGCAACCTCAACAGATTAGGATCTTTAATCCACAGCTTTAAACCACAAAAAGACCCCTCATTTATGTTTTAACAATAACACTTAAGGCAAAAGCAAGCTGCGGTGCATGCTGTGCGTTCCTTATTGTGATGAAAATGCACTGCACTGCACCCACCTTAAAACAATTTTAGCAGCACCAGGTTAGGGTTGTCCAATACCCCATATTACCCCATAACAAGAGAAAACAGGATTTGTCCTGCATTTGGTAATCAATGTGCAATCTGCAAAACAAGGCATTTTACATTCACAGTTTATCCAAAGTGCCTCACAAATGAGGGAGCATTCACTATTCTGTTTGAGGAATCTGATGCAACATACTTTAGAGACAGAATAGAACTCGGTCCACATCCATTTGTTTGCTCATTTGTGGCTCAGATATTATAGTAAAATTAATTTCTTATTTGGTTTAAAAAGAAATGAAAGCATCGCAGAGTTAATTGCTAAGCAGATTTTATTTTTATGATGATTCTGTCTCCATTATAAAGTATTATCAAATGAGTATGTGCAGTCTCATGATGAGTGGGTGTATGCATAGTCTGGACGTTTTAGAGAAGTTAATGAGTTGGGTAAAGAACAGATAGAGTTCAGTTTAACTGAAAAAAACATTAAGGGATTCTAATTGGCTCAGTATGCATAAGATGTTATTTTGGACAAACCGCAAGGACGGTTAGAATCAGACTGGTAGACAGATAAAGGGGGAACTATACCCCAAAATTAGGAACCTCCAGCAGGTTGTACATGACCTAGGGGGTATATAGTGAGACTACACGGATGAATAGGTGTGCATTCATCATTGGCTTTGTGTGATCACACACGAATGTATCAAGTGTTGTATGTTGTCCGAGTACAACTCTTCAATAAATTTTAATTTGGTTAAACTGCTTCTTCGACTGGACATCTCTCTCTCTCTCCAAATCCACGACAATATGTTTTTATAACAAACTACATGGCATCTGATCTTTTCGATTCTGACTTGGGACGCTTCCATGTGTGATCCTTAATCAAAAACAGGTCTGATGTTTTGAATGTTGGGTCTTAAATTTGTCACATTTCATTACATTTTATTATTTCATATAGTTGAAATTGATTCAAATTGATTCAAAGTTCAAATTGATTGAATTTAAAAATTGATTGAAGACACTACAACAAATGCTAGCATAATGTATGAATAATTAAAGATGAATATATCTTTTTGTCTTTAGGTCCCTATTTTAGTTTAAAAAATGGGCCTATAGGTAACATACTAAAAATTAAAGTTTTTATTTTATCTTGTTTTTCACATAGATGACAATGTTTTCAAAACGATTCCTCTTCACAAGGATCTGCGAAAACAACTAGAAACGCTGTATTTTCCATGCCAGGCCAGTAGCTGGTGATGCCACTAGACACACTGAACGTAACACATATGCGCATGAAGTAGAAACAATAAGATAGCTTTTCAAATACTTTAAACACTTTGACACTAAAACACTTTGAAACCTGTTTTCAAACGTTTGTATTTTTAGCCACCCAAAACACTGAGGTGTAAATTAACTCTAAGTGCATAAAAAGTTTACTGATTTTAGCAGAAAACTATGTTGTGTAAATGGCCCTTATGTATTTTCCATGATAAACCTTAACTTAACTGTCCTGAAAACAATTTGAGAGTAGACTTTTTAAAATATGACCTACACATTTCTTCATAAGATTCACCCTAGAACTGCTTCATGCAGGTTTTTCATACAGGTTGTTTTTTAAATTGTGGTTGGCTGTATAAAGTGGCCATTGACTGGATGACTGTACAGACAGTGCAGTACTGATCCTTACAGACAGTCTTAAAGAATGCTGGGAGGTTAATTGGCCACTTACCACAGCATCTCAGCCCAGAGCTATATATTCTCACTGACTACATTTACATGCACAACAGTAATCTAATTTACCTTATTCTGAATAAGACAATAATCTGATTAAGGTAACATGAGTTAAACATGAGTTGATTTTAGAATATTCCTTTCATGTTTCCGTTTTACATTATTGAACACAGACCAGTTAATGGCACACATCATTACATTTCATGCTAATAATACCATGTATTTTGTTTTCCATGTTGTACATTTGATAATCTTTCTGTTTGCTTTTATCATATGTAAAACTGCTTTGAAGAAATGCAACATTGTAAACAAGTCTATACAAATAAAACTGAAAAATTAAATTGAATGTTTTAATTCAATTTGTGCTCCAAGTATGACTTTAGTCAGATTAAACTAATCAGAAATCTCTGTTTACCTGGTAGTTTCTTAGAATATCAGAGTACTCTCATTGTTGTCTATGTAAACAGGGTTATTGTGACATACAGACATGATTACACAAACACACACAAACAAAAGTCAGTAGCTACTGTGCCGATTGCATTTTATATTTTGTAAACATTTTTATTTGTTTAAATGGCAGTCCAAAGCCAATAGCTCCTAATAGGCCCCTGCGAATTCCTCAAATGTGGAAATCTCAACTGCATAATTTCTGGGGGACTGTGTTTGCACTCATGTAGGCAGTTGTGGTTGTGCTGGTTAGTGAGACGGGCTTGTAATCAAAAGATTCTTGGTTCAAGTCCAGATCTAAGCTTTTCGCTTTACTCTGCAATCCAGGTGTAACATTTTTCAGAAATATACACACCAACGACCGAACAACATGGTCTAAATTTAGGTGACATATTTAATCACAGAATTAAATGTTATCATAATCTCATCGTGCTTACATTTATTCCTACGTTTGACCTGAATGCATTTGTCAACTAATCTCTTACAAAAATTAACTGATTTTCTAAAAAAAAATAGAAAGTTTTCCTGAAAGTTCTGAAGATGTTCTAAGCCAAATATGATGAACAACCAATAAACACTGTAAGAGACATTAAACAGAAAGTTTTGAATGAAATTTAAAGGAACCAATTTCAAATAGAAACTAATAAGGTGGTGTGGGGCATTCAACTTTGCAGGATTTCAAAGTTAAACAAGTCACTTTTACAATCTTGGAATTAATAAATGCTATTTGTGCACTGGGAGGAAGTTTTTTTTAATTTTTTAAATAAAATTTTTACAGTCTAATTACTGATTCCCTGTGTGTCCCTTTCATATTTATGTATGTGGTCAGAACTTTTCTTAATTTAGGTTATGTTACTGTGCTCAGGAAATCTCAGAATTTAGAATGTCTGTTTAGAAACAAATAGTTGTTCCAATTTACTTCAATTTAGTTCAACAAAAAATGGCTGGTTCAGGTGTGCTTAAGGTTGGAGCTAAATTCTGCAATCTGTGGACCTCGTTGGAGACCTCTGTTTACAATACTAGTTTAGACTCTAAACAGGCTTTATTTTTAAGGTTTGCCTCTTAGAAAAACCTGCTGTTGTACTTAGGCAGACCTGCATGGGACATTTCTCAGGGAGACTGAAAGCTCGCAGTGATTGTATAGGGGTTGGTACTCTGCATTGTGTCTACTTTTAGGATAGCAAGAAAACTGAGCTTGCTCATCCAACATCTGCTCGTTCCAGCCCATTTGCACTCGATATGTTGGTGGTTGTTTGACCAACATGTCCTTTTATGCTGCTCCCATCAAGCCCAAATAGGCTTGAAACTGTTCCAAAAAGCCTCCGTTGTGTGCTCCAGTAGTCCAAGCTCATCAGTCACGGGTGAGCTGTGGTTTCACAACATTCTGGTAACTGCTGTACTTCATTTCTCTCTCTCTCATGGGAAGCATGACAGCCCCATGTGCGCAAAGTTAGAGTTTACTTACACTAGCGTCCGCAGCAAGTGTTGAGGAATGTTGTATGGCTCTTGGAGAAGTCGTGGTGCACAAGTGTATTTTATCTGCCTCTAGAATGAATAGTGCCGTGGTAATTTTTCTCAACAGTATTGATAAAGCAAATGAATTAGTCGAACATGATGATGTTATTGGTAAAAACTTTGTATCTATTCCTTCACTCTCATTACATCGATGATAGTTACATTATTTAATATTCCTCCATTTATGAGCAATGACATTAATTCAGGCATTGTCCTGTTATGGAAAATTTGTGTCCCCAATTAAAATGATTCCAATCAGTAGTCAATCAATAGCTCAAATCCCCTTTTTTAAAACACATTGTTTCTTTTAGGCCTTTCGCATACGTGATTGTTGATAGTGATGCAAAGTTACTTAATTTTCAGATTACTGGATTTGAGTGTGTGTTTTTTGTTAGTACTGCTGAAACAAAATGTTTTGGTTGTGGGAAAGCAGGACATTTGATTTGAAACTGTCCTGTTAAATATGTTTCTAGTGAGAACAATGGTAATACCATTCCCGGTTTGAGCGATGTAACAGAGACCAATTTTCTCTCAATTTTCAACTCTAACTATAGCTACTGTTAATGGTGATAAAAAGAATTTAGAAAACGAAGCACAGTTTTTAAGTTTTCACAGCAAAGTATTTTAAAGTGCCCCAGAAAAGGAGAAGAGTGATAATTGTCATGATGCGAGACTTCCCGAAATAACTGATTTGCAAGCCTGTGAGTATCAGGAAACAGAAAGTGACGGTGAGTCGTCTGACTCCAGTGTGGCGCTCTCAAAGCGATCTTATGATGTCAAGGACTGTTTCTTAAATCAACTCCTGTGTTTTCTGATTTATAAATCTGAGATTGGACTCATTACTCTCTAAAGCTAAATAGCTATTTGGCAACCTATCTGCTAACTGCTAACTTGCTAGTGTGTAAACATTGATGTTTTCCGTTCATTACCGTACATTATTATGAGTTGTTGAGCTGCTGTTTTTGTTCAGAGTGTTTAATACACAGCAGAATCTTAATTTCCTCTTGTTTCCCTTGTGTAGGTGCTGACAAGTATAGGTCATTGTATAAGTCGCCATTTTCCAAGAGAGTTGCAAATATACAGTGGAGAAATTCTTCATGGTATTATCGCTGTTAACCCTTATTTTAGTTTTGAGAGACATTTGTACAATGTTTTACATTCTGGGGGTTACGTACAGTCAGAGAAAGAGGCATGCCTGTCAACTGTTGAATTTTATGATAGGACAAGCAAAATTGTAAATTTATATCACTAGAAAGAACAAAATTGAGCACAAGCCCTGCCAAAGCATTACTAAATGTTTTTTAACATTGGTAAAATCAATAGTGTTGATGGACTTTGTTTTACAAAACCATGGAAGACTTATTGCTTTTGAAATTATTTGGTGTTGTTAACGAGTTGTTTTTTTTCTTTGTCTTTTTTCTTTGTTTTGTTGTCTTAATTTTTGTGTAATTGTGTAAAGAACTAAAGTGATTACAGTTTTTTTTCAAAAAACTCTCTCCCTCTCTCTTCCTCTCTCCACAGAGCACCTCACTTCTGAGTCTGTTGCAAATTATATTTATTGTAGTTAATAGACTGTGGTGCAGCTGCTAAATGTCAATTTCATTACCATGGCCTTACCCTTAGAGAATTATAAGCTTAGTTAAGGTGAGGGGTAAACACATTAATGCAGTACAACCAGCTAAACATCCCCCACCACAAACACACCTCCAGCAGCCCCATACCAAGAGTTGGCAATTTTACATAACTTACAGTGATTATCTCAGAAGCCCTATGGCCTAAACATTTTAATTTATTTTGAAAGGAGCCTCACTGTTTCTGTCTTTTCTCCTATCCATTAAATCTAGCAGCTCAATTACTGGCTTATGCATTTTTTTTCTGTGAATTATCAATAAAGTAATTACCAGTGTGTGGGAACATGCCGGGTGCTTATCACCACTGTCCCCTGCTCGGCTGTAAAACACATCCATCCCCACAACCCATTTGGGTAATTATATAGTGGGAAGGTGTCCCACTGTTATCTGACCATATTATATTCCTGCTAAACATGCTGTTTTGCTTCATAGGAAATTGTATTTATTATTTATTATTATTTATTAATGGTGGTGAATGACAGCACTAGTGTAGCTAACAGAGGTTAGCTCTGTTAGCTAACCTCCTAAATGGTTAACCTCCTAAAAGGTTAAATGCTCCCCACTGGAATCCTAACCAGGTAAAATGATTATTTATTCCTGCAGTGAGCCTTGCTCCCTCTGTACTGCCTTTTATACTGTATAACTGACTGTGTTGGGCCGTTGCCCAAAGCTAAATTGGGCACCAATACATTTTGACCATTATGTGTGCTGCGACCCGTTTCACAGAGGCTGTCCCATTGCGCACACTGAAAGCTTAAGTTGTGGTAAAGGAGCTGCTCAAATTCTGTACTACCTTTGGAATACCAAAAGTGATTCAAAGTGACCAAGGGTCAAACTTTACCTCCAAGGTTTTTAAACAGGCTGTAGAAACACTTTGTATAAGCCACCAAATGTCCACTGCCTATCACCCTGAGAGTCAAGGTGCCCTCAAGAGATTTCACCAAACCCTTAAAGCCACGCTGCGCCAAAACTGTATAGAATCTGGAAAAGACTGGGTTGAGTGTCTAACTTTCCTGATGTTTGTGGTAAGAGAATCTGTGCAGGAGTCCCTTGGCTTTAGCCCAGCTGAGCTGTTGTTTGGCCATACAGTTTGTGGCACGCTGAAACTGTTAAGTAAACAGTTGCTGAACAGTTGCAATTATTGTAAACAAGGTAACAAAAACCATACAAATACACTTCCTGCCACTGCGTTATAAATAACTAAAGCCAAGTCTAAATGTACTTACACGTTGCTGCTCTCGTTGCTGAAGTGCACGTCCATTAAGCACGTTAAAGCAGATACCTTACCCCGTCAAGCTGAAGAACCTCTCATGCCTACAAATGAGGAACCTATCATCCCTAACAGACTTCTGGCAGCACCAGTAATTTAGGATATATCTACTGAGATTGATGCAGTCAACAGTCAGACCCCTCCTCCTACTAACTTCCCGCCCAATTTAACCTTTGTTTCAGAAGCCCTTTGTAGGCATCTAACGTCTCTAGTACACGACTTACCAAGTTCAGGTCACCCCGGAATCACTGCCACAATTGAACTGTTGAAGAATCATTACTGGTGGCCCTCTCTATCCTCAGATACCATCAAATATATCAAGCAATGTTCAGTATGTCAGAGTTCTAAGAGTCCCAAACAGTGCCCAGCCGGCTTACTTCAACCTCTGCCCACCCCTCAACGTCCTTGGTCTCACATTGCAATAGACGTCATCACTGATCTTTCTGCCTTCTCAGGGAAATACCACAATTCTAACTATTGTAGACCGATTTTCTAAGGGTTGCAGACTCATTCCACTACACAAATTACCCACCTCATTTGAAACCGCAGAGATACTCTGCAACAATGTGTTCAGATTCTATGGTCTCCCTAAAGATATTGTGTCTGATAGAGGTCCACAATTTACCTTTAGGGTCTGGTCTGCTTTTTTCAAGGGCCTAGGGGTGAACATTAGCCTCACCTCAGGTTATCATCTGCAATCCAATAGTCAAACAGAACGCCTCAATCAAGAAGTAACTAGATTTTTAAGATCATATTGTCAGAGACACCAGGAGGATTGGAGCAAATATTTGTTATGGGCTGAGTACGCTCAGAACTCCCTGGTAAAGCCAGACGGGTCTAACCCCTTTCAAGTGTGTACTAGGATTTCAACCTCCTTTGTTTGCCTGGTCCGGCGAACATACTGAACTTCCCGCTGTCACAGATTCGCTTTAGAAAAGCGAAGAGATTTGGGAAAGAGTCCACACACATTTACTACACGTGGTCATTAGACAGTCAGGTCAAGCTAACGCCCACCACAGAACCGGACCTAGATACACTCCTGGCCAATGAGTAAGGTTGTCAACCAGGGACCTCCGACTTAAACTCCCATGTCAAAAATTAAACCCCAGGTATGTAGGGCCTTTTCAAATTATAAAACAAGTCACTCCTGTTTCTTTTCGTCTGAAACTACCTTCTAACTAACGCACATCTCCCACTTTCCACATGTCAGTACCTGGTGGACTGGGAGGGATACGGCCCAGAGGAAAGTTCATGGGTAAATGCAGGTGATATCCTGGACCCAACACTGACTGAAGAATTCCATCGGATTCATCCGGAGGCCGGCCCTTGGTTTTGGATTACTGATTCTTTGCCGCCTGCTCTAGTTTGGATTGTTGATTATTGATTACTCTGATTGCTCTGATTGTTGAGACTGGGGAATGGGCACGTAACACAAGTTGCATTAGCTGCCTTAGACTGAAGATTGCTGATGCTTAATTTAGGAAATATAGACTTATTGGTACACTTATTGGTACACTTATTGCCCCATTTTTGAAATGGCACTGTCATAGCTTTTCAAATTCCAAAGTTCACATTTTTTTGGATAATTTGTTGACCTAGAGTCCAGAAAATTGTACTGCACTGATTTTATTCAGGTTAAGTTAAAAACCTAGGAATAGTTCACAATGTCAATATTTTGCCTTTTTGTCAATCGTCACATAATATGCAATTGTTAACCCACCCAAAAACAAGATAGCAGCCCCCAAGTGCCTAATTTTACCAAATTTCTTTTAGACAATTTGAGTCATGAGTCAAATGCCCACTGAGTTTCATTCTGATTGGCCGTCATTACCTTTTCTAATAGGTGCTCAAACTTCATTGGCCGATGGTAGCCATGCTTTTAAAGATAATCAAATGTCCTCAAAAACAATCATGACACCTTGGATAAAGACACCGCATGTCAATTTTCTAGTCAATTGAGCTAACATTGGATTAGTTATAGTCATTTTTGTGTTTTTTCATATTATAGCACCACTAAGTGGCTAATCTCACTGATTTTTTTTTGTGTGACCACAGATGATATCCATAAATGTGTACCAAGTTTGTTGACCATATCTATTCTCTTTTTGAGTTATAGCCGCGTAACCAAAAAGTGATGCAAAAACAAAACACTTTGGCATCCTGTCACGAACATTTTACAATTATTAACATTCTGACTGCAAAGAACTTTTCAGCACCGTTTGATTCTGGTGTGTGCTTTTTATGACTGGGTATTTATGAAGGGATGGTAGAGCTGAAGTTATGATAGGTCGGTGCCCACAAAGTGGAGCGCTATGGAAAAGCATGTGAGATAACTGTGAAACTACAGCACAGAATCCATGACAGAGAGCAGATGCTTATTTAACTACTTAACTACTTATTTAAACTACACTTAATTAAACACTAGACATGCATCTGAAATTGCATTCTAAAAAAAACCTATAAACTGCATGGAATGAATGTAAACAAGATTTAAAAAAAAGAGATGTTTTAATATACACATAATCCGCAGCAAGACTGCTTTGCTGAAAATCCGCATTTTCTTCTTGACAAAACTAAAACCATTAAAGTGTACTGCCATACTCAACATCTGTTGTGTCCTGGCACACAGTCTTCTAATGAGGCCACGGCATGCTCACATATCAGATATTACTAGCAATTTCATTCCCTGCAGTTAGTAAAATAGTCCGATTTATCTATAGGTCTGAGACTTTCTTGAACAGTGCTGACAGCCCAATAATTGTAGTACTGCCCATAAAATGTGTACCTGCAACAAACTTTTCAACAAACTTCAAAAATGGATGCTTAAGTCTTTTTATTGTTATTCTTCTCATAATTAGCAGAAAACAAAAAACACTGGTCATTGGTTTGTGTTTATTTGTAGAGTACTGCTGCTTTTAAAAGCACAAGAGCCGTTTGGTCTAGAGGTCATCTGATACCAAGTTGTTATTTTCAAACCTGGTTAGAAGGTGACTGCTTGTGTGCAATGTCGGCTTGTAGACAGAAATATACTGTAATCCATAATCTAACTTTGAGTTTTGAAGCCCCAGGAGAGAGGAAATTGTAACAATATTATTAGGGGGGCGCCACAATTTGTATCAAAAAGCACATAATTCAGAGTTCACTTTTATTAGTGTTTCCTTTCTTGCCTTACGTTTGAATGTTGAGCCTGAAACTGTAGATCTCCTGACCTCCAGAACACCATCCTCCACCTGTAACTTGTATAAACACATATTTGAGAGCCACAGGATATTTGTAACCTTATGAGTGGAGTATGTTACAAGGTCTGAAGAGTATTTATTTCCTTTAATTTTGTACCATCTTTGATGGTCCAGCAGATATCCTGCATAGCAAATCAATTACAGGTGATATCTTAACAGCAACTTACAAACTAGTTTTTTCGGCTGTACTTTTCACATTTTCATTAGGGGACATTATGTGCATAAGAACTGATTGTGTCTCATAGTATTAATAAAGTCCAAGAGGGGGCCAAGCACTAAAGGTGCATAAACACAAACTATAGTCTACAACTATAACTATATCTGATAGTAACAGCACCAAAGGTAAGGCACCATGTTGGCCTAGAAACAAAATCTGACTAATTACTTTTCGCTGACATCATTCTATATCTATATGTTATCACTGTAAGTAGCAGTCACCATTTTTAATTGTACTGTACTTCATTTTTTGCTAGTCCATCTTCAAATTTTGTTGAATTATCACCTGGCAGAATATTTAGCAAATTGTCCTGATGTTACAATGCTGCAAACATAAGGTTGATGTACAGCAGAAAGTGAGGCTTTATCTCAGCAATGGTTTGGTCTTTCAAAACAAAACACTTCATTATGACACTTTATTGTAACAAAAGGATTACCTACACGTTCACAACTTTTGCAATGCTCCTCTGAAAATGATAGACGCTAAATTCACACTTTTAGCTGATTCAGATCAGTCAACCACTGCAAAAACAATCACAGCCCTGGCTGGTCAGGCCGCTGAAGGTGAACCGGGCTCTGCAGAGGACAGTGATTGTATTTTGCATATCTGTAAAGGGAAATGCTTGATCAAGTAGGACCCCCATCTTCTCCCTCTTGGAGTACTCAGGCCCTGCAGATCAACTAAATATGTACTCATACACCAGTGCTGAAATCACACTCAACCTGCCAATTAGAAATAATTAGGCAGTCATTGCAATGGCAAGTCTTTTTAAGTGCATATATAACAACGCAATGCTGATTAGTGGCTCAGAGTGAGCAGGGCTCAAACGGCCAGCAAATAATTATGCCAGTCATCACAAAGCTGCCATGTGCCTCTGGAGTTTTGAAATGCACCTTAATGTATTTCAAAACTCCACTTCATTACTGCCCGTAATTAATCTGCAATTAATTGCAGGAAGACCCAGTTTACCTCACGTCATTTCTAATTATCATCTTATAAATAGTTATGGTTTTAATTAATGTGTTCATTAGGCAGGATATTTTCTCTCAAAGCAGTGCCTAGAGCCAAAGTTTTGCCATGTGCTCTCAGAAGCCTGGTCACCAGAAGGTGAGGCCATTCTGCTATGGCTGGTTTTTATTTTATTACATTCAACCTCATAATTGGCATTTAGAACCCAATTTAGAAGAACTTCAAGGAAGACTTAAGTGGGGGATGGAAAGTAGGAAGGAGAGACCGATTCATCTTCTATTAATTTTTTAATAGTGGAAGTTTGAGAGACGTCTACCAAATACCTGAAAAGGATTAAAATAAACAAAGCTTATGGTGAATTAGTGACCAGCCGCATCACAATGCTCTTAATGGTTGCTCAAATTAATGATTAGCACAAAGTCATTTCTTTGGTTAAATTTAAATTTATGGAGTTGTAAAGTTGTAGTTACTCATAAATTTACATAAATACAAAGACGTAGATGGAAATACTAGCTACGGGGAGGGCTTAGTGCAATGTTAAATCAAAGGGTCATGGCACACACAGTTTTAATATTTATTAAAGGCTGTGCTTTTAACAGCGATTTAATGGAAATGGTCCTAAACACAGAAAACTGTGCTCACCAAGCAAACAGTCTTTCACTCTAATTAGATTAGATCTCTCTTTATTCTAGTGTTTCGACTACAAGTTTACTGGATTATTAATTTAATATCAATGTATAAAATTTAGTAAATAGTAAGGATTCAAGGATTCAAAGCATTAATTGTCACATGCACAGTGAGGAAACAGGTTTCTCTGTACAATGAAATTATTACCTTGCTGTTTACAGTGAATGCCAGGACAGTTATATAAAACTAAAGTAAAAACAATAAAAATTTAAAAATGCAAAATAAGGCACACATAATAATAAAAAAACGCTGAAATATGGAATATAAAAAATATGGACTACACATGTGCAAATTGAAAAGATAAGTAGCAGCAATTTGACTTAAAGTCATGTGCAAAATGAATATGAAAATAGCAGCAATTATATTACAAGTGTGCAATTTAGATATAAACAGGTATATAAACAGGTGCGAGTCTTGGACTCCGACTCAAACCGTAACCGAACTAAGATGAGAAGAGTTTAGACTCGCGCTTTGGGTGTGCATTATGTGTGGAGGCACATGGCTAGTTTGCATATTCATCTGCCATGTGCTCTCGGGTCTTACGTCATCACCGCCACCGCCTCCTTGTTTTCTCGTTACTCGTTTTTGTTAATGTCACACACCTGTTCGTCATTTTTCCCGTGTGTATTTATTGCCCTCATGTCTGCTATCTTGTGCCGGTTCGTGTTGTTTCCAATGAGTATTCTCCGTTTGAGCGTTTTTTTATAGCGTGTTGTCGCTACGGCTTCTTAGTCTGTTGGTCCTCGTTACTCGCTGTTTGAGCTCCTTGTTCTCCGTTATTCGTTTTCCGTCTAAAGATAAGTCTAGGCGTGTCTGTGTTATTTGTTATGGTCTTGTTTCCATCTATGTTCCCTGTTTAGAGTGTTCCCCAGTCTAGTTCATGGTCCGAATCCTGTCCGTTGTGGTAGTGTGTCAGTTTACGTCTGGTGTTGTTGTTGTCTTATATTCCTGTTTTGATTATTGCATGTTAATTCATTTAATATTTATTTATTGTACTGCAGCTGATGATACAGTAGGAGGGGGGTTGGGTGAACCCAGTGTGTGTGTGCCTCTTTATGTTGTCGCTGGAGGTCTCAAAGTGGACATAGAAGATGGTGAGGTCATCCGGTAAACTGTCTGAGGGAATAGTGCTCGTGATGTGCTGCAGCCCTTTTCACATTCGCCCAGCATCGGCAGTAGAGTAAAAACTGCACTGGACAAAACTATTGGCGCCCTTAACTTAATATTTGGTAGCACCCCCTTAATAACTGAAATCAGTCGCTACCTGTAACCATGAATGAGTTTCTTACACCTCTCTACTGAAATTTTGGACCACTCTTTTTTTGCAAACTGCTCCAGGTCATTCAGATTTGAAGGATGCCTTCTCCCAACTGCTGTTTTGTGATCTCTCCACAGGTGTTCTATAGGATTCAGATCTGGACTCATTGCTGGCCATTTCAGAACTCTCCAGTGCTTTGTTTGTAACGATTTCTGAACCTCTCCCCAGATTAGGACATATCATAATGGGTTTTAAGTCCATTTAATAATTTAAGCCTTTTAAGTTTAAAGTCTCTTGACCTTTTGGCTTGGTCTGCACGATCAGTTTTAGGGCACAATAATAATAATAAATATAGCTGCAACCAGTGATTACTGAGGTTCAAGATAAATAAGACCATTGTGTGCATCTATAGATATCAGAAATTATTTAGCAGATGTCTAAAAAGCCATCAGACATATCACTAGAAATTTTCCAATTTTTAATGTTTGCACCATACCACCACCTATCACCACAAAAATTGTAAGTTTCTTTAGTATCACAAAAAGCATGAGTTCACCTAGTTTTGTGATTGTCTAATGTTTTGTTTAGAAAATACACTAGGCCACACCCCTTTTCCTAAACTGCCCTGTTAGAGCTTTCCAAATGCAAAAGGTTTTTTGGATATATGTTGACCTAGAGAAAATTCTCCCTGATCATTGGAGTCATGAGTCAAATAGGCCCACTGAGTTTCGTTCTGATCGGCCTCTGTTAACCTTGTCTAATAGGTGCTCAAACTTTATTGGCAGATAGCAGCTATGTTTTTCAAGACACACTAATGTCCTTATACACAGTCATGACACCTTGGACAAAGACACTACACGCCAATTTTTAAGTTGATCAAGCTAAATTGAAAAGTTAGTGATTTTTGTTGTTTTTCTTCCAACATTATAGCGCCCCCACGTAGATAATCACCGCAAATTATGTGACCAGATGAGACTCCTATGCATTAAGATTGGTGAGCGTATCTCATTCCCTTCCCAAGTTATAGCCACGTAACTAAGAAGTAGCCCAGTCTGAAAATTTTGGTGTCCCGTCACGAACGTAATTCAAAATTTCAACTTTTTAAAAAAAAAATATTGACATTTAGACTCCACTGAATCCCAGATCTTAGATCTAAGAATTTAGAATTTAGGAATTTAGGCAGGAAACTTGTGTTAAATGTGCATGACCTTCAAGTCCTCAGGTGGCATTGCAAGAAAAAAACATTATGCTGATGTGTTAAATATAACCACATGGACTCTAGAGTACTTTGGAAGACTGTTGTCACTGAACATTGTCTGCTGCAACATCAAGAAATGCAAGCTATACACCTGTTCAATGCAGAGATTCCTCTGAGCCCAAGCTCATCTCAGATGAAAAATGTGGTTAGACGAGCCCAAGTTTCAGCTTCTTTTGGGAAAAAACTGACATCAAGTTTTTAGTTCCAAAGACGAAGGGGACCAACCACATTTTTATGAGTGACAGGTGCAAAAGCAAACATCTGGCGTGGTATGGGCAGACCATTGTCTGTACTGCCAGACAATACCAGGCCTCATTCTAAACATGCTACAACAGAGTGGTTTCATAGACAGTATACAGAATAGGATAAAGAAAATGTGCTTGACTACCTGCCTGCAGTCCAGACCTGCTCCTTATTGTAAATGTATTGCACATCATGAAAAGGAAAATCAGACAACGATGACCATAGACTGTTTAGCAGTATCAGGCAAGACTGGGTAAAAATGTTTGGGTTAATTCCCAAACATTAAAAAAATTTAATTAAAAGGAAAGGTAAACATGCCTTTGTCCCAACTTTTGCAGCCATCAAAATAAAATTTGTTTATATTTACAAAATATTTTTTTCTGTCCCAACTTTTCTGGAAAAGGGGTTTGTATCTCATGTTCTTCCTTTTCAATCTGCATTCAAATAAAATCATTTACATCTATGCATGTATCATGAGATACATCACTTTACAATCTGATCTCACAGGTAACTTGTTTTACAAGGTGGTGATTTTGTATGAATTCGTACGATGTGATTTGTACAAAAACATGTTTTTGAGAGATAGAGCAAGCATGAAGGTTAACCCCTAACCTATTACTGGGCTGAAAGCAGAATCAAAAACATTTGAATGAGAATTAGCTATAAAACTGCAACAAACTAAAACTGTTTTAAATTGTCATGAGATTATGTTGCACTTTATTAGTTAAAATTTGCATTAGGAAGAATCTTCAGACTAAAAAGTCAATTACTTAGTACAGTATTTTAACAATTGATTGCTTGGTCTGAACAAAGTTTGATATATAGTGTTCCCTTTGGTTTTACTATGAAAATGTAATACACAAGAGTGAACATTTATATATCTGTGTGTTGTGAAACACTGAAGATGATGCATGTAATCTAAGCTGTTAGCAGGAATGAGGGATCCCAACAGCAATAAGAAATGCATTAAGCTATAAAAGGGACATGAATATAGATATATAATATAGAAAAATATATGATCAAAAGCAGTTCACCTCTTCAAGTTAAACCAAATTGCTTCTAAAGCATTTAACACACTCATTTACAGATATTTGCTATGTTAATTAAATAGCCTACTTATAACAATACAGCCTAAAGTTCATTATCCTGTGTCAAAGAAAATGACATTATATTTAAATAAGAAAATTAAACAAACAGCCAAAGGACAATTATATTTTAATTGTATTAATCCACCAACCTAACCTTTATTTTCAAGTACCAAATGGGCACAACGTTGGTTAACATGGACACACCTAGGGGTGCCTGTGCCGGTACTTAATTAATACATTCAAAAAAATAGTCTACACTAATAACGTCTGTAATGACTAGTGTGCAAATGCACAGGACAGGCAGCTGTGAGAGTGAGTGGCCTTAAGAACAGAAGGTCTTATTGCAACCTATCATACGCTAATTAGCCAAACACTGGTTATCATTGGAGTCCAATTAGAGAAAAACGATGCTGTTGCTGATGATGTGGCCAACATGTTTAGTGTTGTGTTATCTTTGTTAGTGTTATTTTTTTAGGTAGCAAATATAATCGTATATTCATAATCGTATGTAATCGTACATTTTCTTAGTAAATAAAAGTTATTGCTATAAACAAGATATTACATTACATACATTTAGGGCTGCCCCGACTAAGGATTTCCTAGTCAACTGCTAGTCGTTTATTTAAGCTATTAGTCAACTAGTTGCATGTTTATGTATGTTTAAATATTAATTTAATTACATAAATATGTACTGGGGATGGAGGTTTTAGATTGTTTCTCATTGTAACTCAATGTTAGCAATGTTACATATAACATTACAGAGAAATACTAAGCCATAATAAAACTTTTAAATATAAATGTAACACGCATAAATCAATAAGTGACACTGGTCAAATGACTATGTACGTTAGAATGCAAAACAAAACACAAAAGATAACACAACAAACTGTCACGGTGGAGGCTCCTGCTCCGTCTCCCCCGCGCCACCAGAGGGAACCCTCATCTGAATTCTAACCTGTTTTCATTTGGA
The DNA here is from genome assembly GCA_036877575.1 of Botia almorhae. Lineage (NCBI taxonomy): Eukaryota > Metazoa > Chordata > Actinopteri > Cypriniformes > Botiidae > Botia > Botia almorhae. The sequence continues at coordinate 6,197 of JAZGTJ010005394.1, read as the reverse complement.
CTTTATTTTCCATAATGCTGCATACTGATTACTTCTAGCTCTGCACCTGATCCCAATTACCACACCTTACTTAAGCCAGTCTCAGTCAGCTATTTTTTGCAAAGTCTTGATTTGCCCCGGCTATCATTTCTAAGCGTTCTTCCCTGTATTCTGGTTTATTCTGTTTGATCTTGGACTGTTATCGTTTCTGCCTGTTTACCTCCTGCCATTGTGTTTGTTTGCCAGTGATCGATATCTGCTTGTTGACTACTCTTAATAAACTGCTACAAATGGATCCTAACACTTCTGACTCTGTGTTCTTCTACATCAATATAGACAATTATCTAATTATCTGAAAGCAAACTGAAATGAAAAGGAACAGTACAAGATAGCCTATCTAGGAATAATAATTGGTTTTAATTGATTAAACCACATTAAGCATTTTATGACACAGTAAAGTCAATGCACCCTTGAAAAGATGCGTGCTGATGCTGTGGACGTGAAAGAGATGCAGTGCAGGTGCTTAGCAGACATGGCAAGATTACCATAGCATCTTTTTGGGCTACTATGTCCACGCTTCCGCACTTTGACAAACTTGGACATGCTCTTAATAATAGCATGCATTTATCTAGTGCCAGCGGCCATGTAAAGCAGATAAGGTTTAGCTATTACAAAGCTATTACTCATGTTAAGTGATGTTTGAGGTGAATGAATTTTGAGTGAACATTGGCCTGCAGAACTTGCAAGCCACCTTTTTGGGTCATCTATTACCTTCTTTAAATTAACACTTTTGATTTTATCTGTCCATCAGACTCCATGACTTTACAGTCTTTCATTTTTTTCAGTGTGTAATAAACTAATTAAAATGTGTTTAAAATCTGTAAGCTATTTCTCTTCGACTAACAACTAGACTGTTAGGGGACAGCCCTACTTACCTTGTCCTAAGAAACGTGGTGCTTGTCCATCCAAAAGTCACTTGAAATAAGTGTTGTGGACTGTTGAGGACATTGATATAGTGTTCTATGGCTGCTTTGGTGTTTTGGATGGTTTCTAGAGCGTTGCTAACATTCTGAGTGGTTGACACATGGTTGTTTAGTGGCCCAAGTCAACAATGCACACCTGCAAAGTCTCTGTGATATTTTGGACCTTTTATTTTATTTTCTGTTTACATGTTCTCACCTTCTATTTCGGTTACAGGAATGAGACCTGAGTGACTTATGGCGGCGCCCCCTCTCTGTGCTACGGCTCCACCTCCTGTGGCTTGACCCTCTGGAAGAGCTACTGCTGGAGCGGTATCTGCACCTGAAGCATCAGAAACAAGGATCCATTTAACACACATAAACACCCACAGACCCATGTGTTCAGTACTCACTGCATCTGTCTGGTAAACAGACTGCATACTCTGCTTAATAAATGTTAATCTGGACAATCACACTGTATGCAAAGTGTGGTTTATGTCAGTTAACAACACTGTAAATAGCTGTGGAACTGCTCACAGAAATGTCTCACAGCATAAATAACTGTCTGGAACTTTCAATAATTGATGTGGAATTGGTTTGAAAGATGACACCCTCATGCCTTCCATCCCCTTAGCCTAGGGAAAGCTTTCATATGTAATTTACTATACTGTAAGCTGCACAAATGCAAGGTAGTGGCGGGACCTACTCACTAATTAAGAGGTGGTACTTCTGTAAATAGTGGGCGAATTACTCCAAGGCAAGGAAAATTTGGCATAAAAAGTTCAGTTTTAGTTTTATTAGAGACTCTTAAATTGTAGCATGAATTTTAAATTGAGATTTGTCTCAATTTAGGCCTACTATATATCAGTTATGTATCAGTTGTAAGTGCAGCTGTATAGAGTAAGTAAAAGTAACAAATACACAACTCAATGTACCCAAATAAAGAAAATCATAAAAGGCTTTTATCAATTCACTTTATCTTGCATGTTTAAAGAAAACAAAGGTTTAATGGTTATGATTCTTAGCAGACATTTTTATTCAAAGGCAATTTACAGAATACAAAGTACATTTTAGGCAACTAACAAAGTATAAAGCTAATAAACACAAATAAAAAAATAGACAATGATGACTAAAATCAGTAAAAACAATACTACAATAGATTTTCTTACAATAGTCAGAAAATCTTAACAGACCTCCTAGACCTCAACCACTGTGCATAGTAGCATGACTGTAGTAACTTTCTCTGTGGTCTTGCTTAAATACACAGCGGGTGTGTTCAACACACATTTTTCAGCAATGCGCTCAACAGGGCAAAATAAAACTGGGCATGAGATGTCCGTTTCCTGCATACTCCAAATTTCTGTAAGATTTCTATAAAAATTTCTATCTGCATCATCAACACAGCATCTTCGTCATTAAGAATAAACAGCCTTCATGTCATTCAAAACAAAAGATGGACTTGAAAATAACTGGAGTCAACTCAAACAGAGGACAACTGCTAATATATGACATCGTTGGATAGCACTTTTCACAATCATGACGAAAAAGATGAAAGGGAGCATTTAAACACTAAGTCCCATCTTGCAGACAGTTTTAGAAAAAATATTTTTTAATTAATTGAAGTAGTTAATTAATCAATTAATTAATTCAACAGGTTATAATTTCTACTTTAAACCGATATCTGATCCACAGCGATTTAACTACTCATCCTCCAAGGTCATCCTCTTTTCTGTGAGAAAACATCATGATTTATTAAACTGAGACAAACTAAAGTGCTAAATAACTTCACAAAGCAATGTCTGAACATGTCTGTAAAGGACCAGAGGGGTAAGTGTGTGTGTGTGTGTGTGTAAATTATCTTCATTTGGGGGTTTTCTCAGCAAATACTTATATGTATATATACAATTTTTTTAAAAATTATATGATTAATCACTATTAATTAATAAGCAAATCAAATTAATCAAATATGCCAAATAAATTAATCACAATTAATCGAATGTATGCAACATGCAGAACCAAAAATAGAAAGTGAGGCAGGCCCTATTTGCAGATGAAGAGTTTAATGAGTCCAAAAGTGTTACATAATACCTCATGTAAGCGACAATCCATGACATGAACCAGAATCACATGACACAGTGGGACAAAGGCAAACACATGGGGTATATACACACATGATAATCATGGTAACAAGGGACACCTGGATACACTAGGGTGATGCAACAATGCAAGACATAGATCGAAATACAACATAAATATAGAAATATAAATGTGAAATATTACATATGCAGTTGAAATTAAAGAAATTAAATATTAAACCTTAGTTTGCTTATTTTCTTAACAGAATAATCTATTTAAGACAACTTGTCATATTGACAATATGCTTCCAATCAGCGATTGAGAGCTGCAATTTAGATTCAAAACTACGTTTAGCAATCAGTGCTTTTGGGAAATGCACATCTAGTTGTACCTCAGATGCTAAATGCACCAGCTAAGCAAACTGAAATAAAAGGGAACAATACAAGATTTACAGTATAAGAACAGTCCTCTCCAGGAAAAATATGCTGTTCACACCATGTAAAGATACTGTGATTACGATATGAAACCCATTATGTTGTACTCAGAACTGTAACATCCTGTCGGCTGTGGCTATGACCGGACGAGTGTGGAGTCGAGGGGATCATAGAGATGGTGGTGCTGGAGCAGTTCACTCTCTCTCTCACGCTCTGAGGACCATATGGCAGCGTATGGGGGAGCCCCGGGCTCATCGCTCCCTTCTCGTATTTCCCCACTGTTCTCTTCTGTCTCTCCTTTTGTCTTTGCTCCCAGGTGCCGAGAACCCAGGCGACCGGTTCCAGCCCCAAGAGCCCAACAAGAGGGAAATCTCTGGAAGATTAACCCCACGGCCGTTACGAAGCAGTCAACCACTGCAGCAAACCAAACCACCATCCATCAACGCCTGATGCAATCAGGGTCATTGGATACGAGCCGCACGGTTAAGGTGAGGTGTGTGCACGGGGACATACGCCAATATCTGATGGTTATGGTCACAATTCAATTAAGGGGAAAAAAGCATCGAGGCGACGGTTAACCCAGCCACCCGCTGATTTTGGGAACAAATTGGCCCTTATTTTCAACGCTATTAAAGGGAATGTGTACGGGTGGCTCCTGCGGAAACTCGGCCGACCGGGGCGTGAGACTGGCGGGGGTTGGGAAAGGGACCCCAGGTACCACGGAGGCATGGACGGGGAAATGACCTGCCGCGAGGAGAGACGAAAGTCTATCCTCCGCTCGGGGACTTTCCCCTTAAACAGTCTCGAGATGAGATATGCGCCATGCCTTCAATACGGTCCAATCCATCGACGGGATCCCCGTCGACCACTCCTGAGCTCCACTAATCGAGGTCCCCTTCGAAAGAATTGGCATGGACCTTGTCGGGCCATTACAACGGTCAGCACGAGGGCATCACTTTGCATTAGTAGTAGCCGACTATAAAACACAATACCCGGAAGCAGTGGCACTTCGCAACATCTCTGCAAAGAGTGCTTTGGATGCCCTCTTCCGTATTATCTCCCAGATGGGGATCCCGAAAGAGATCCTCACCAAAGAGGGCACAACATTTATGTCACACACTTTACGCAAACTTTGCGTATTATTGGGTATCAAATTGGTTCGTACCAGTGTTTACCAATACCCAACCGGATGGCCTGGTCGAACGATGTAACCAAACAATCAAAAACATGATTCGGAAGTTCGTACATGATTATGCGAAAAATTGGGATCGCTGGTTGGAACCCCTGATGTTTGCATTATGTGAAGTTCCCCAAGCCTCCACTGGATTTTCTCCATTCAAGCTTCTTTATGGACGCCGGCCCCGAGGGGTGCTTGACGTCCTTAGAGAGGCTTAGGAGGATGAACCTTCTACCACAAAAAATTGAATTCAATACGTCCTGGACCTGAGACCAAAACTCCATACACTGGGGTGGCTTAAGTTGGAGAATTTGCTGCAAGCACAGGAATGACAAGCCCGCAATTACAACAGGCGAACACAGCTTTGCGAATTCACTCCGGGAGAGAAGGTGCTAATATTACTGCTCACTTCTAGCTCCAAATTACTCACCAAGTGGCAAGGACCCTTCGTGGTCACACAACGAGTAGGAGACGTAGACTATGAGGTGGAGCGCCCGGACAGAGGGGGCACACGGCAAATTTACCACCTCAACCTCCTAAAACCTTGGAGAGAGGAAGGCTCTGTACAGTTGGCGACGACACTAGAGGAGAGAGAGGAGCTCGGGCCTAGTGTAGAGTTAAAGCCCAAGGCTGTAGCCCCGGTCTCATGTGGAGCCCACCTCTTATCAGCCCATCTGGCAGATGTGCAAAAATTACAACACGAATTTGCCGATGTGTTTTCTCCTGTGCCCGGCCGTACCAACCTCATAGAACACCACATCGAGACGCATCCAGGGGTAGTGGTACGTTCCCGGCCCTATAGGTTACCGGAACATAAAAAAAAGAATCTATGCTGCAAATGGGCATGATAGAAGAGTCGTACAGTGACTGGTCCAGCCCGATAGTCTTGGTGCCTAAGGCGGACGGCTCGATCAGGTTCTGTGTCGACTATCATAAGGTGAACACGGTGTCAAAATTTTATGCCTATCCAATGCCTCGAATTGATGAGTTGCTCAATTGGTTAGGCACGGCTCGCTTTTATTAAACACTGGATTTGACAAAGGGATATTGGCAAATCCCCCTAACACCAATGTCTAGAGAGAAAACTGCCTTTTCCACGCCATTTGGTTTACACCAGTTCGTCACACTTCCGTTCGGATTGTTTGGGGCACCGGCCATGTTTCAGTACCTCATGGACCAGGTTTTACGAACCCATCAAGCATATGCCGCCGCTTACCTGGATAATATCATCACAGGACTCGATATGGCCCAAAAAAAAATGCCCGATTTACGATTTAAATGGATTTTTTCCCCCCTACTTAAAATCAATCTGCAGATGACACAGAAATTGTTCAAAACAAGTTTTAACTTTATTTTGTTTTGAACCCCGGCTTCTACACAGTATATATGGGCACCATATCCTTTGCGATACACATTGCGACAGCATCCGTGATCGCTTTCCACCGGGCCCCATTTTTATCATAGCGGATGCAGTTTGTGAATGTTTCTACAACTGTAGGTTGTTTTTTGGCGGGTGTGCTTGTGCTGCCGCGATCTTTTTCATGTCGTAGGGCACAACATTTCTCCCACTCG
>JAZGTJ010005393.1:0-27661 GCA_036877575.1 Botia almorhae | reverse complement strand
GAACAATCTAAGCTCAAAGAAAGAGGCATTTACCCTCATCTCCTGACAAATGTAAAGCTGGACCAAACCCCTTTAATCTTACACATTAATATTCTTTAATAAACATTTAAAGGTTTGGTTCAGACAAGCGTAAATAAATGTATCAAACAAGCAAAAAGTATTTGAAATAGTGATAATGGCTATGTAATGCACACTGGTGCTCTTTTAATTGAATGTGTTTTTTGATAAATGGTATCTGTGGTGCTTAAAATTCACTGTACAAAAAGTAAATAGGCATTTACAATAATAACAATAGTAATTTTGGTAAATAATTGCAGTATTTTAAAATTAAAATTCAGTGTATTTTTTTACTGTGGTAACTTACAACTACCCAATTACCGGGTTTTTACTGTAATTGGAAAATCACACATTAAAATCTTACATTATGGGTTTTTTGGCAACCATTGTTTTTTGCACATACTGTTTTTGATACAGATTCGTGAAAACGTGTTTTTCTCAATGTCTCAACTTTAGCCAATGTGCTGTGCTTATATGAAGAAATAAATAATTACATATGTGCGTCGTACAGTCCGAACAGAGAGACTCTTATGTCATTTGGATCGGTAAATATTCCACCACACGCTGAGGCTCGTCACCCCGAGCCCAATCCATCCAAGTGTTTCCGTACAAAGCGCTGACTATCCTGTCAACAGGGTCACTGCAAAACAAAATGTTTTCCTTATTCCACTGGCTCAAAACTCCCCCTTTGCACCAGTTTGTTTTATGCTGCAAAGATACGTGTTGCACTCAGAGGAGTGCTTGAATCAATTTTACCTATTTGTGAAATTTGAGAGTTTCTATTTGAGAGTTTACTATAGTGCACTTACACAAACTAAACTTGTTAGGAATGCAGATTTATCAAACTGATAAATCACGCACCTTTTATTGCCTGAAGTGACTCCACTGCTTCATATGCTTTGTGAACATGAGGGAAAATCATAATGTGGCCTGGAGAGGGAACGGGTTCTTAAATTGTCATTAATTCAAAGTAGTTTGCCGGTGTCCTCAGGAAAGTTTAGATTCGCTAGGTGAATTAAAAGAAATGTAAAATAAAAGGAAGATATCTTGTAAATAAGGAAAAAATAGACTTGCGTGTTCTCGGGGGGAGGACGAAAATGATGTTTTTTATCCATCTGGTCTTTATTTAATTACCTAAAAACAATTTTATCATTACCAAGCGGCCTTCACCTATTGGGACTTTCCTCATAAACATCTGTGAGGGTATTGATGATGACATCAGACATTCATTGCCGTGAGACATTCATTGCTGTGAGACAATCATTGCTGTGTAACTTGAATGACTTTAAAAAACACTTTAATCCTAATGTCTTTTTGATGCAATAATATAAAAAGAACAAAAAGAAGAATTAAGAAAAAGAATAAGTGTAAAAGTTCGCTGAAAGTAATTTGCTGCACACATTGCTTACACGCTTTGCTATCTGAGCTTATAATACACAACTGTGCAGATATTTAAAATTCATTTACATTTAAACTCATTAAACATTTAAATTCTGCTAAAGATGATTTAGAGGTCTGCGTTGTGATGGCGTTTCTGTATAACCTCAATTAAAATCCACAAGTCACCCTATAAACTATTATTTTTCTGCTAATCACATCACAAATCCAATCATGAGATTTTGGTTCACTTCACATATGGATGATGCCATGTAGGGCTGTGCTCTCCATTGCCAGTCTGAGTCTTATCTGTACTTTTTCTTTTGTTCTAAATGCACTTTCTACGCCCTCAGCAGGTATTACTTTACAGCTGTCCATGTTCAAGTTCACATACTACGCACTATAAAGATGTGTTCATGTCTCCACGGAGAGAAGAGGAGTCAGGGGTGGACAAAAAAGGGACAAGAAGGTTTACAGTGATAACACAGGAGCCATGCAGTCTGTAAGCTGCCGATCTAAATTTTCTCTGCCAACAAAGAGATGAGTGTTAGATTTCCCAGTCACTCTTACTTCTATTGTCAAAGTGCAAAAGCCGACCAGACCAGCAGACATGGTACATTGTTCTCAGCCCTGCACACAACAGACCACCTTATGTGGACTTCTACTATAGGCCAAGCCAGCAGGACCATGTTTTTTGTACCAGTTTTCTATCCTCCCGACTTTTTTTATCACACTGAAAAGAGTGTCAAGATTTGCGCAACCCCTCGGAAGCCTGGCATGAGATTAAGCTCCTTGAGACCTTGAGATAACTGCTTTCCATGGAATATTCCCAGGAGGGAACCATTGTCAGGCCCGCAGCACCATTGTCGCTTTTGAGTCTGAGCTGTCTGCACATCAAGTATTGGATTAACACTCAGACCCACATCATGTGTCTCTGGAAAGTTGCAATTATAGCTAGTACCTTTTCAAAGTTGACCTGTGGGGCCACTAACATGATGTCTACCCAACCTTTGTTACCACAGTTGGTTCATAGCACAGCAGGCTAAACCATGAATCAGTCCATCCATTAGCCAAAATGCACGTATGGGTGCATACGCTCTTAAAAGAGGGTATCATTTTTTACAACTTTTGAACAGGAAACGGGTCAATGTTGATTTTAGCTGAAGCCAGTCACCATTGAAGGCCTCTGTAAATATGAATGAGGGGGCACTGGCCTGGTTGAAGGCCACCATGTGTCATTTATGGGGCTAATTTGTGTCACCGTCAGAGAGAAGGTATATACAGAGTCAAAGGCATGTAGAACATGCTCCTGTCCTGACATTTTGACAGATGAGGTGTTAAATATACACTTTATACCTCATAATGTATACAAACACCATTCCAAGTGCATTTATTCTGGGAGAATTGCTAATGCTTTACACCCACACAAATTCTGTAACGCCCCTCCCCTCTGCCTTTATTAATTTGTTGGGGGTATCTTAAGTTGATACACAGATGATATTCAATGTCACTCTTGGATGGCAGCGAGGGGCAAGACTATCTGTGATTTTGTTTCCAAATGGAAGATTACATTCAATATTGCTGTGGTATTTGTATTCATGTGAAGGCTTCTGCCATCACCAGGAAATGAACTTCATTGAACTCAGCTACTGTATGTTTGTTTTGGTTCTTAGTGACAGTTATTGAGGATGTACAAAAAAAGAGCAAATAAACATTGTGCCTTATATCACATTATAAAGACTTACAAATGACACATTGGTTAAGAGTCACCAGCAATATGACACATCCAGTCATTTTAAAGCATTTATTGTATGGGTATATAATAGGCTAATAATTAAAGTCATTGACAAGATATGATGTCCAACAAAAGAGATTATATTTCACATCAGATTTTTAAGGACAAAAGTCATATACACATACCTGTTATTGTAATTCTAAAGACAGCGTTAAGACATGAAAATAATGTGATGTGAATTTTCATATGATCTTTGAGCATTTTCTGCATAACGTGCATAATGCCGAGAGGTTTATTTCGAATCATGATAAGTAATAAATCAGCAGATATAGCGGTGTGTTCGGTAGCTGTGCTCTAAATGGCATAAAGCGTTTATGGGAAGAGATTATGTTCTCTGAGTGAGGCTCTTTTTTACAGGACCTGTGGGGGTTTAATTTGCTGAGTGATGATGGCGGTAATTACCTTTCTACCCCTGGGTCACATCTCTTGTCCTGACACAGCACGCCGGTGTGCTGACATGATCCCTCTGTAAGTGCACAGATCTCTGATTGAAGGCGTTTTATGCTTCGACTATGTTAAATTGAAAAGCACATGTTGGTAACACATACCAAACTGTGATGGTGTGGGTCCAAAAGAAAATATCTCGTTATTGTTCTGAGCTGTGATGGGACACTTTTTGTATTTTTCTAAAGGTTTGGTTTTAAAACTGTTTGATGTTCTCAATGATACAATTTTGAAACGAAAGAAATTTATGTAATCCAAAAGTGGCTCATAACAGCCATCTTGGTCCCTGGTTTTAAAATTTAAAGATTTAAAAGTCACCTGTCTGTGATTGCTTTGGCTTTGCTCTCAGGAAACTAACCAGTTGGGGTCTTTATGACCTTCTGAACAACTTTAATCACATTATTTGTGTTGATTTAACTGTATAATACAAAAAGATCAATTGAAAATGGAGCCCTTTCATTGCCATTCATAATAATAATATAACGTAAGCAATGATGCATGATTTAAAATTTACATTAAATTGTACGTTCATGAATTCAACACATATTGACATGGGTTATAATTTGTGTCAGACACTGGAAAACCCCATACTTACATTAAACTTTAAAATGAGCCATTTTCTGTTAATATGAGAAGATCTTACATAGAAAATTGTAGGCTTTTCTCTAAAACATCATCTTGAAATCTCCCTTTAGACAGCTGCTGTGTGGCTTGAGATGTCTGAAGAGTTTTCACAGCATCTGCTTTCACTGTGAGATGCTCATATTTAGGACTAAGTGACAGAATTGTCCGTCAATCTATGAAATTATAGCAAAATTGAGTGTTGAGTTGAGTGTTAAAATGTGGTGGACAGCTTTTCATCTGGTCTGGTAAACACACAGATTGTTGACATAAACCAAATGGTGTAGTTGTACATTTTAGCTTTAATAGTGAAGCAAAGAATATGCTGCAAAATAAATTAGATATAAAACATAAGCACATATTTTGATTTGTACAACATAACAACATATCACCACATGTTGTGGAATTCTACATAAAACAGAGTAATTTTGCGTTTTTTTTATCCAAATGCTTTCTTTCGTGTCTTTAAATTTGTCCCTGACAAAGAAAAATTGCTGTCGTCATTTTGTGATTTTTTAACACTCCTCCTTTTTATCTTTACTTAATATGTCTTTCCAGAATACATTTGAAGGCTAAATTTCAGTTCAGATTCTAAGACTTTTGTTTTACATTTGTAGAGACAAACACTGTTGAAACACAGAGCATGAAGTCTTAACATTAACATTGAGGCTGTTTCAGAAAAACAAACAAACAAAACAGACAAAACAAACAAACAAACAGAAAAATATTTTGTGCTATATTGTGTTTATGGTTTGTTAGGTTAGCCATACACTTTTGTCGCTAATTTCAATACATTGACAGAGGCGGGCATTGCAAAGATTCGCTCAGAGAACAGGTTGTGTATGGTCTTTGGTTTACTATGTGTAAGTTCCAAATGCATAAAATGGTTCACTCTCATATGACAATTGGATACAGCCCGTTCTGCTCTGCGGCGTAACATAGTTAGAATGTTGGCTTAGTGCAAATTAATATTACTTTTCATCAACATTCATAATGTTTAGAATAATAACAATGATAATAAAAATAACAACAATAATAATAATAAATGTTGTTTGGCTCCAGCGGCTGGTCAAACTAGTATTTATTCAAGTATTTCTCAAAAAAGAAAAATGAAATACAAACAACAACTTTTAAGATGTACTAAAATTTTACTCTTTTTGTGAGAAAAGGGCTGACAATAAAAACATATAACCAAAACCTAAACGACAAATAATAATAATAAAAAAGAATATCCAGTAATAATACTTGACTTGCATAGAGTTGCACGGTTCTTGTTCTCAGAATATATAATTCCACACTTCCGAATAATTGTCTTTTTATTGCAGCGCAGAGAATCAGGGCAAGACTTTTACCCATGCACCCGTTCCCTCTGTCTCTGTCCCTTCATTAAAAAATATATATTATGCTTTATTATCCTCCATATTGTATATGAAAGTGCCACAAAGACCACTCCAATAATCAGAGTTCTATTGGAATGGTCTATAAACAATTAAGTTGCCTAGGTTTGCAGATAACTGTTCAAACGTTTGTGGGTGAACACAATATGCCGCTCCTCTGATATGTGCTTGTATCAACATTTAAGATAGTCCAAAACAGTTTGTGAGGAGTTTGAAGAGTTTTAGGAGCAACCGCACTCCTCCACTATCATGTTCTGGACGTCTTTCTTGATGATCTTCTGCTCCTCGTTGTAGTAGAGCATTGACATTGCCCGAAGGCGAGTGGGCACGCAGCATGACTTGATGTTGTTAAAGGGGCTGTAGCCACGCATTCTATAGTGATTAATGACGGTGGAATGGAAGGAGAGGGCGGAGCCTGTGATGCTGGCCACATGGCTGGGACAGTCGCCCTCGCAGTAATTAGCGTGATATCCGGATGGGGCGATGATCCAGTCGCTCCACCCGATGTCCTTGAAGTTCACGTAAAACTGCCGTTTGCAGCAGATGCGAATTTTGCCGTCGCATTCCAGGCCGCGCTTGCTGCGCCTGTGCTGGTGCTCTTCGGCTGGCTTAAGGATAACCATGAGGAAGGGGCGGTGTGATTGCTCTCTCTCCCTGGTCTTGCCGCCCTCTGCGGGCACCAGGATGGGTGTGGCACCGGCTGCGGCACACATAGGACAAGAAACGCGCAGGCTGAGCGTGCTGCTGCCCCCGTCCAGCAGGGCCTGCACCGTGCGGGGAATGGGTAATGTGTGCCAGCCGCTGCGTCGTGTGTCCACTGCCTTCTCAGAAACCACCACTTCCTGAGGCTCGGTGGTTGAGCTTTGATCAGTTTTCCCCTGCTGCAGTAGCTGGATGGACACCTTCCCTTTCCTTTGGTTGCCCTTGGCAACCTTAAGAAACAGCCAGACATTGGCCTGCTCCACCACAGACAGAGAGCTGCTCTCCTTGGAGACGTCAAATTTGATGACGTCAGGGGCGTCCCCTGTGGCAAAGACATAAAACAAATGGTTGTTTTAAGGTTAGAATAGAATTCTATTTAGTTTTGTAAGACAGGTAATACCTTATAACAGTTGACATTCACAATATCCACAAAAAATAAATACAACAAAAATACTATTTACAGGGATATGCAAAACTACATAGCTTTAGCATCAACTTGTGGATGGGTCTCCTAAATAAAGACCAATTAGACACAAAAGATTTGCAAACTAATAGCCAAAGGTCCCTCACATGCATGTGTATGGATATGTATGTGCTTTATTGTAAGTACTAACTAAAGCACCACTGTTAAAAAAAGACTAGACAGCCTCAGTAATAGACTAGTCATTATCCTCAGATTGACATTTAATATTAGTAGTATACACACAGTTCCACTGTTAGATTTTTATCAATTGACTCGTGGCAAGTAAACCGTGAATCATGAACTGTTGGAGCCAATCCAAACAGATGAGAAAGTTCAAAATGATCAGGAACGCATAAGACTTGGTGTACACAATTGTTTTTAAAAATCTCTCTTTTCCAGGCCTGACTAAACTCTCTCTCGCTCTCTCTCGTTCTATCAGAGAGGATATGTACTTTTTGCAGTTGAGCTCAACCATCTGCGGTCTTTCGTCAACCTCTATCCTCGATCCATAAAAACATTTCCTGCCCCTAAAATCCAGGCACTCCATTTGTGTACATAAAGCCTGCTATGTTATGACAAGGGCCTTTCCAATAACTTGCACATGACTGCTATAAGCCAGTTGAGCATCAGTAACCAGCGCTGATTTACAGACCTAAGATATTCGCTCCTTTTAATCACTCTGCCAAGCCCTGTTCAAGAAAACTGCTATTGCCTCAACAGTTTAGTCAACATCGCCACATTAAATACATCTGTGTTATCTGATATAAAAGACAGCCAGCGTAACCACGAAAAACACCCTTTAAATAAACCTTTATGCTTTTCAATGTGGCATTGATAGATCTCAGTGAAAGGCAGGTTTTCCTTTATTCACTCATCTCACATGACACTATATAAAAGCTTAGAGCGAAACTCATTTGAGTGTGCTATGATTGTCATTTCCTTATTGAACATGTCTATTCCCAGATAACGCTGCCTAATGAAAAGCTGCCTGAGTGAATCGCTAATTAAAGCCTGTGAATTCATTCATACTTCGGGTTGATTTACTTTGAATAGTGACTTTCTATTCAATGAATCTTACATTGTCAGAAAACAACAGCCGAACTCATTTTAAAAGGTGAAGTAAATTTTTCGGAATCTTAAAAGGCTCTCTTGTACCTTAGCTTAATATACCGAGACGAGCATATGTACGCCATTCGTAAGCTGACTTCCTTGAAATGTAAACACTGTTGGCTCTCCGGCACTTTTAAAAGAGTTTTCTGTTTGTTTGAGCAGTTCTGAACAGACCGACACAATAACACTGGCTCAACCGACGGTGTTTGTGACCGGACTGTCTGTTTGGCTGACCAATGGTAGACGGTAGGAATGCTGTGCAGAAATTACAATTTCATTTGAAACATTTGAGTCCAATATTTTCTTACACTTTAAATTGTCAGAAAAACAGTCTAATAGGAAATCACCACGCACAGTGTAAGTTTGAATTTCCTGTTACGCTCTCATACATCTGATTAATTTATGAGGCTGCAACCATTTTTTCCACATATATTTCAATTGGATGATGCTTTGAGCCACCTGAGCAGAAACACAACACAGTGTATTGTGTTTAGTGATTAAATATTAACAATGATAATAATTCCAAATGCATTTCATAAACATACATAACTGGTTATACATTACATGAAACATAATACATCTGTAAATAATATTATTATAATTTTATATAATTAATAATGTTATTTTGAGGCCATACTTTACCATTTTTTCTGTTTAAAATCACAAAAACTTATACAAAAAATATTTTTGGCTTCCATGGGCATGTGTTTGTGCCGCTACAAACTTTAAAATCCCTGAATTGTTCACAGATTAATCAGTGCAAGTTTTATCCACACCAGAAATTTTTTTGCTTTTCCTTCTGATTCAAAAAAGCTTTTTCCTCACATATGCTTTAGCCTGACTTCTGCATTGTGAGGAAGTAACATCAAAAGAGCATCACATGCAGCTAGCGACGAATGGTTTGATGGTCGCAACAATGGCTGCAATGGGTAAAATGGTTGCGACATCTTTAAAAATCCCATAGGAGAGCAGCAGAAAAAAGACTCTGGAAATGTATGTAATGATTTTGATGAACACAACAAGTAATTACAGGTAATTGAGAAATAACAATATATACATATATGTATTTACATTTACATTTTAGATGTATTTACCTATAATTACATACATTCAAAAGATTTCATCAAACTACAGATTAATAATCTCTTCTGAGAAAGAAACCGGTGCTGACTGGTTTCTATTCGCAGGTGAATGCTGTCGCCTTCTGCACTGTTGTCCAACCTGATCTTTATCAGAACACCTCGCAACTCAGACAAGCGCTTGCTTTCTTTCCATATGAAAAGGAAACTACTGTTTTGGCACTGCCATGTAGTTCCTGACTTTCAAAGTTCACTGTAGTTGACTCTTGTCTTTCTTGTAGGTTTAAATGCCACGTGTGTCTCACCTATGAGGGGACTGGTTTGACTGAGAAGAGCAATTAAGAAACTCCTCCGTGTTACTGTAGTTTTGACAGCAAATGTCAGTAGTGCCCAATATGTACTGAACTGTCATGCAACAAAACATCAGATCAGATCAAGACTAAAATCAGATCTCGAATTAAATCAGGTTTGGCTTAGCTCTGCTTGGATTCAAAGAAACATTGGGTGTGAAAACCAAATCAAATGAATCAAAATAAGCTTTAAAGATATTTTTTCAGCGTCGTAGTTACTGCGTTTTGGTATTTACAAAGTGATGTCAAATCATTGAATTACTTGAATTACACAGAAATAGAATATTTAAATTCAACTGCAAATTCAACAGATCTTAACAAGAGGTCCCACTGTACTCATGTACAGGATGTAAAATTGATATCACAGTCCTTAATCACTGCAACAATAGATTAAACAATTATCTGATATTACCGCTTAAAAGATATTCCCCACAATTAAGCGTTATCTTGTGGTTATCTACAATACAGTTTTACACTGCTTTTTGTTTACAAATACACAAGGCTATCACTTATCTGCTCCTTAACAATTAAGCCTTAGGTATAAATTGTCAAGGGCAAGGTTGGCACAGGGGTCAAAATAAACAAAATAAACAGTTACGAATTAGGAAACGGACCAATAAGGTCGGGAAATAAACTATTGCAGATGTAAAATTGGTATAGATAGTTAGACAAAAGACATGAATGTGTGTCGGTGCTTATTGCCACAATGTAAAATACCAGAAAGAAACAAAATGACTATAATCCATCTCTAATTCCATCTGGGTAAACTTAAAGAACCTGCAGTAATTCATCGGTCAAATTGAAAGCATTTTCAGACAGCTTTCAGACACATCCAGAAAAGATCAGCAAAACGAGTTCCAGATCAAACGCCCATGTGATTAAAGAGCTGATATGATTAACCTAAACTTTCCTCCTCCTCAGTTACAAACGCTCGCTCACTCTAATGCCTCCAGCCAGCACGAATAAAAACAATTCGTGTTTGGAGGCCTGACAGAACATGAAAACAGCTGTAAATTAAGCACCCATCCATCCCTCTCCGAGAAGACCAGAACTGGCACCAGAATGTCATTAATTTTTTTCTTCGTTTTGAACTTTAGATGAGTCTCTTGCCACTGACAGACAGTCTGACTGATTCACTTAGATACTTTCAAAGAAACCCCGACCATTCCACACATCAACAGAACAGCCCAGAGTAATTACCGGCCCCATATTTTGATGAATTGAGCAATTATGACCGGCTAACTGCCCTGTGGGTTTTGTATGGGATCAAACCACCTCACTCCCCCCCACTCTACCCCCAGTGCATCATTAACACCCCTGCAATCTCATAAAGGCTCTGGGTGTTTTTTTTAAGCTTATGTTCATTCAGAAGATATATTTATAGCATCAGGGTATTATGCACATTTATGTAACAGACATTGCTGTCACATGTTTTCTGGCTCTTTCTCGCACTCATCGATGACAGCTGCAATTAACAAGCCACGGAAATCGCCCTATTAAGCATGTGCAGAACATAGACTTTCTGTGGTCATAGACAATCTGAATCACATGTGACCACCAGTCAACATCATGGACAATGTTGTACTAAAGATAGAAAATCATGCCATGAGTTATGCTTTCATATGACACACTGTACCATGTTTAGTTAACTGCTTTTTTACAGCAGTATAATGCTGATTTGTGGATCAGTGACATTGTTATAAATAAGTCATGAGGAACCAATTAAAAATGGAATGCACTGGATCTTCCCACCCTAGACGTAGTCCACTGAATGTCTAATTTCAGTTTTTATAAACCACCACAATAGAAGAACGACACAAATCAAATCATATTGTCAAGTCAGCAGAATAATATTGCTTTAGTGTCACATAGCTCCACAGCTACAGTATTTGTCTCAGTCTGAGACAATTAAATGTCTCATACTTTGTGAACAAGATTTCAAGTATGTAGGTTTGGAAGTATACTTCGTCTGAAGTTTTAGTCAAGTGTGTTACAAGTCTGAACTGCTTCTGTGTTGAATTCATTTTGACACTGAATCACTGTCTCTAATTCTGTATTACCTGGCAGGACTGAATACGTGAAATGAACGTTCAATAACTTTTAACGGGCATCATTTACTCATTTCACATCAGTAGCGCAGCAGTGAGAATCTCCCGCAGTCAGTGTTAATACTGCACAGCTGCAAAGCATGTGTTCCTCTCCCTCAGACCTCAACTTACACCTACCTGAGTGCTTTTTAAAAGCACTCCTAAGAAACAGACGAGCCATTTACAGTGACATCCACTGTATATCATATATGCTACAGGCATTTTCTAGGCGTATTTAAAAAAAAAGAAACCGTTGTCGAGCTTAACGGGGTGATGTGACAGCTGAAGTACTAAACTAAAAAGGTTTAAACTTAAAACAAAAAGTAAACTTAAAAACGAAAGTGAACTACTTTATAAAAACCACCATTAATGCATTATGTGCTTTTAATTCATATTTTTTTATTTATTTTTTCAAAGTCTGAATAAGTTTAACGACTATTCAGTTCTATTCGAATGGGCAATGATCTGTTATTTGTTACATTTTTACGCATTTTTTGGCAGATGCTTTTATCCAAAGCAACTAACAGTACATTCAAGTGATGCTTTTTGTCAGTACATGTGCTCCCCTGGGGAATCGAACCCACAACCTTTGACCTGCTAACGCAACGCTCTACCAACTAAGCCACAGAAACACATAATACATAATGCCCCTAATACATAATGCAATACTGTTTAATGCATTCATAAATTGATAAATGGTTTTAAGTTAGAATGATTCATCGCATCCACAGTCTCACTCAACAGGTGACAGCACATTACTTAGCACCACGAACAGGCTATTAATGTCGAACTTCTAATGTCATCTCAAGCAGAGCATAATAAGCTTGCCTTGACTCCCGACACTGAAACACTCTCAGTTATAATGAATTCACCTGGTTCTGCAAAGGTGATTATCTCAAAGGGCTGTTCCTCAGGTTGTTCTCTGTGCTCTCCAAGCCCTGTTCCATCGTCCTCCATCTCCACTGTTCCATCTTCACCCACCCGCCCCACATGCAGCTTTCGGATGGCATTGAGCAGGGCGGCGCGGGGCACCGGGTGCGTGACGTTGGGCCGGGCGTTTAGATGCAGCATGCTAAGGATGTGCCTCTTGACCGCCTCCACCATATCGGTTTGCTCCTCTGAGTCTCTCTGTCTCTGGGCAAGAGCGCAAGAAGGGCAGAGGGTCACGGGATCACCTGTCTGTATACCCTGAGAGTCAGCTGCCTCCTGCTGCTGCTTCTGCTCCAGTCCTTCTACCCCAGGAACAATGGTCTCGGAAGGCGTGGGTGAGCATCCACCTGATAGGCAGCCGGAGAGCAGCAGCACCCCCGTCACGAGTGTGAGCGAGGACATCCTGAGTGACGGCAAACTCACACCTCTGCTTTACACGGTCAGTCAGATGTTCTCTCGAACCCGCGCCGCTGCCAGCAGATCTGCTGTGGCTTGTTTGTCAAAACGATACGTAAACTGGGGACAGTCCAGAAATAATCCTTATCTGAGCGTAGCAGTCATGTTGATAAAGTTAAAGCAAGAGTCGAATGAACTGTCATCGGTCCTCTGTAGGTATATGTAGATGCTCCTGCAGTTAGATCTTCTCTAGGTCCTCAGTCCTGGTCCTTCTCTGGGCTACGGTGCTCTGTGCAGCAAAGCTTTGGAGAAACCTGACAGTGCAGAGCTCACTGTAGTGGAGTTGAATGGTTTAGTGGAAAGTGGGCAGGGTTAGACAATTCTCTGACTCTTTCTCCTGCCCTCGCTCGCTCTCTGGCTTCTGTCTTCTGTTTGTCCTTCCTCTCTTCCTCTCTCTGTAATTATACCTTCCACCTCTTCATCCCTCCCTCTCACTTTATTACTATCCTTCTCACTACTGACTCACTGACTTTATCTCCCTCCCTCTATCCCTCTCTCGCTCACTCACTCACTCTTCAGTGGCTCCTCCAGTAACGTGTACCGATTTTTCTCTGGAGAAATCTAACTTGCTCTTATGCTCTCTCTCTCTCTGTGTGTGTTTCACCAATCATTCATCTCTCCAGTCATCAATCCGTCAGCACCTGTTGTGCAGGCTGGTTAACTGCTCTGTGAAACATTTTCCTGAGGAGAAAAAGTCGAAGGGTCAATACGATTATCACGACTATTTGTGTTGATATCACACATGTAAACATACACGCCACGACTCATTCATGCAACATACAAATACGCTAGAGAAAGACAGAATGGACATAACATGTGAGAGTGAGGTACTTCCTGAACGCCGAATGTACAGAAAGGCAATAATTGTTATGTTTAATTTTCAGGTCAGATATTCTTCATCTGTATGAATTTTCAACAGCATGCACCAAAATTACTAAATGGTCATACTTTATTTCTATTGCCTTAAATAAAGTAATAAGCACACATCTCTTAACTACTCCCTCTTGTGGTAACAGTATGTACATTTCCTATAATAAAGATGATTTCGAACACCCCACAAATACTAAACAAGGAGAAATAAAGTTAAACAAAAAAGCTAAAGCTGAAGATAAACAAAACCATAGAAGGTTATTCCGCCTAACGCAAGAATTGATGAGTGCAGAACAGAATCCACCAGTGTGCCTTCAGATGTTTGTGGAGTTCAGACACTGAGACCTCCAGAGACCAATTAAAACTGTCAGCTGGCCACAACACATACAAGTGTACATAAGGCAGATGTATGCTGGTCCATACATGTCCATACATCTGTTTGACCTGGAGTGGACGTGACCTTTCATCCTTGGCCCTAAAACAATCATTGTCATCTCTGTCCTCCAAAATGTTACGTGTGTGAGAACTAAATCACAATGCCTGCAGTTAAGACTCAAGACTTGAGGAACAAACATTTGACATTTTAATGGTTTATATGATAGCCTTAATAACCACATATATACTGTATATATGCAGTATGAGCTGAAGTACTTTGTCATAAAACATGCATGTCTTGCCTAATCAGTGATTGCATCAGGCTAAAACATCTTGTTTTGATTTTGGGGTATTGCATACTAAACTCAATTCTCTCATAGTCCACATTTAAGTGTCTTTAAATAATTCAAAATAAATTACATTCTGTGTAGAAACCTGGAATTCTATATGGCCAAACATATGGAAACACTTATTAAACTCAATTCAAAGTTAAAGATTAATTAAGAAATGTATTTTAAAAACCACTGGCATCAACAGGGAGGTTAGTCCTTTATAACCCCTTCCGCTCATCTAGAAGGTCCTTTCACTGTATTTTGGAACATGGATTTGCTCCCAGACAAAAATAATATCAATGAGATCAGCCACTGATGTTAGATGTTAAGGTCTGAAAGATGTTTGGGTCAATAAAATACAGAACAGGTCTCTCCCCAAACTGCTACCGCAAGGTTAAGCACACAATTCCCCAATACGTTGTAGCATAACGTTAATGTTTTAATGTTAATGTTAACATTTTCCTTTACTGAACCAAAATCTTTTTATACTATCTATTTCACACTGAATCTATTGTAAAATATATAATTCTTAAAGCAATAGTTCGCCCAAAAAGCTGCACAACTTTTTTTTTCAGTACATATTTTTTCCAACAGTTTTAAGCTTTTAAAAGATAGAGGGTCACACAGCTTTAGTACAACAGAAGATGTACATAATGACTGAATTTTCATTTTTTTGGTGAACTGTCCCTTTATCATTTTGTTCTTTGCAGTCACATGCACAACACTGACAAACTGTCTGAAACGTTCTTGCTGATGTTCTCATGGGCTCAGCATACGGGCTACTCTTCTTCTACACACTGGCATCACTGTAGCTATTCTGAGACTTGTTAACACTTAGAAAGGAACACAGCACTCCAATGGATCATTCTCAGCTCTTAAACACTTATTCTTAGCCTTGCCACATGTTCGCCTGGGCAGCGTGTGGTGAGTTTGCTATTTCTGAAAGGTGTCCATAAGGTGGTGTCATCACACATCCTACTGCTGCCATGCCTCCTCGCTCTATAGATGACACACGGAGGGTCTCTAGGAATGAGTAAGACAGACTTCATCATCACTGCACATTCTCGCATGTTTTACATATATTGGTCCCACTTCATATTAGGTGTCTTTAACTACTATGTACTTAGGTAAGAATAAAGCTTTCCTGTAGCTCAGTGGTTAGAGCATGGCGTTAGCAACACCAAGGTCTTGGGTTCGATCCCAGGGATTGCACATACTCAGAAACGATGTATAGTATAATGCAATGTAAGTCGCTTTGGATAAAAGCATCTGCCAAATGCATAAATGCATAAATGTAAAAATACAGTGTATAGAAAAGTGTATTTTTGTGTACACAAATATAATATATATAATATAAAGTTGGACTCTAAAAGGAAAAACATTTACTGTGCTCAGACATCACTCAACAATCAGTCATCTTATTATTCAGTCGCTTTAATCAAACCAATTAGTTTTGTTTGTTCAAATTTGACATCTGTAGTGAAGAGTAAAAATATGATAACTATTGTCTGGAGGTTGTTACAAATGGCTTTGGTCTCACCTAACTGTGAAAGATTCCACATTCCTGTAGCATGGTGATAGTTTGCTGGCGTTACGGTATGGTGTCGTAAATGTGAGTCTGATGATGTAAGAGGCTGTAAGTAGTTGGTGTGTGAGTTTTGGCAGGGTAGACCACACCCACTACTACACTGTGAGTCAGGGCCTGCCGAGTGACGCTACAGTAGGTAGGCGGGATCCCTAGCTTTATCACTCTACCTGCTCAGCCAGACAGGCCAATCACAGCCAATGAATCACCTGAAGTCATGTTGGCAACTTTCAGTGCCAGCTGCCTCTGCAGCTCCTGAAGCAATCTTGTTCTTACATGTGTTCCTGACTTCTTCAGTCAACTGCTAAATGAGTAACAGTCAACGCTCCTCAAACCTCCTCCTGACGTCTTAATGAACACGTTACACAAAGAACTGGGTGTTAAATTGGCTAGTTGTATAGCACATGACCCTGGACAGAAATGCCTACAACAAATGTTCTTCACTTGACCTCAAATGAGTCATTGACTTCAACATTAAATTCATCCTGGCATTAAGTTTAAAGGTGCAGTAGCCAATCTTTGAGAAATGATATTGTGAATTGAAGTCATTACCCCAAAAAACACATTTTTAAATATTTACTAGATGTCTGTTCTTTTGCAATTATTCCTGGCTGTGTAAATAAAATAAAAAGAACAAAGTGAATTGGACCAATCCCCACAACATCATAACACTTTCATAACACTCTCTTAGCCAGTCAGCAATGGAGGGCGTATGCACCTGTGTTGCATAGCGTGACCACTATATTGAGAGCGGAGCAATAAAGGGAGGGCTGTTTTTGTGTGTTAATTTTAGGAATTAGATTTCAGGAATTTTGTTTCTCAAAAATTGCTTACGGCACCTTTAAAAGCACACTATGTCATTTTCAGCGCTAGGGTTGCATTATAAAAAAATATAATAAAGACTACGTTTGATGACGCTGTGAAGGAGCGTGGACCGATGGGAGATGTCGTCTTTACCATACAGAGACAATATTAATTAATAATTGTAGAAAGTAATTGACAGGCAACAAGTGGCGGTGCACAATTACAAAATTGCTAAAAATGTGTACAATTCTCTAGATTTACAAATACTTGGAAATATTTGTGATAAGGTAAGTACACAATTGAACAAAATATATAATACAAAATATATAAGTGGTTTTTAAATACTTTAAATAAGCCCTTGTGGTCATCCATTAGTATGCAACCTTATTAAAATAACGCGGCATAGACTCAGAGGTTGTAGTGCACTGCGGAGCCCACATCAGCGTGGGCCTGGCAAAAGGGTGCAAAAGGGACGCTGTGATTTGCCTTATGAGACCTAAAATGACAAATGCAAAGTCTATTAGTGCATCATTTGTGAGAGGGCCTGAAACAGTGACTCAAATGTTCCTTTGACATCCACAAGCTGAAGTTTTAAAGCCATCAGTCACTTGTATTATTACATAGACTCTAACGTTACCCACTTTCCTGACGCGAGCAGGTTATCTATGCAGGTGATGTCACAGTGTGGGAAAGACTTTCATTTAATGCTGAATCAGAGACAGCAAGAGAAGCCTCTTCATGTTTGCCTAGTCTAAATGTGGACATTCTCCCCAGCAGGCAGGCAAGCTAGCGGCTGATTCATACTGCTGTTTAACCGGAGCGCTCCAGCAACATTGCGCCATTGAAGTGAGCTGCTGTGTATTTTTGAACTCTCATCACGATCATTCATCATGAACACTCGCGTGAATACAATTTTTGATCCTTTTTTTTTGAGCATGTTACCAGATTCACATGGGGGTGCTGTAACAGTTCTTGAGAAAAAACATTACTCATATTTGCTCACAACAACAGTTGACAACAACCAGAATGGAACAACATCTCATGTCAAGTTTTATCTATACCTCTAGCAAATTTAAGGTCTTTTCCTAAACAAATCAAACCCTGTTTCATGCTATAAATAGATGTATTAAAAATACTTTAAGATTTATTAAGAATAGCTATAAAGAGTCAATTGAAAGTTTACATTATGCGCATTTATTGAGATTTCAGAACACTTTAAAGCCGTTTGCACAGCACAAAATACAGATACGATATGATTTGTAGGTCATATCAACGCAGAACTTAAAGAAGTCCAGAAAGACAATGCATATTATATTGACTTGTTTTGAATTTATTCCCACAGCTTGCCAGATTTGTCGTAATAAAAAAAATGTATCGTAAAAAAAATACTAAATCTATTTGCGTTTAAAATCACGCACCCCATCAATAGCTCATCAACAACATAATGAACTACTGAATGCCCCTGGACTTCTGTCCATCTTATTTCACTAGAAACACCATTTGCATAATATGCACATTGCAACAACTACTTCAAGCAACTGCATGGGCTATAAATGATTCAGACGATACAGAAAAATACCTGAAAAAAACATACAGAGATTATACAGAGAACATAGGATCAAAAACAGGCTGCATGATGGCAATTAATAAATAACATGATGCTAGTTGTAGTGTAAATGTGAGGAAAGAGACTACGTTTGACATTATGAATATGATAGAACGCTGCATTCTTTCAGACAGCACTGCAAACAAGCCCTTTTCAAAAGGTCACAAAATTGCAGCAGCTAGTGCAGTTAAAACTGGGAATCTAATTTACATGATGTGAAAACACAACCAGTAAAGGAAACTCTTTAGGATTAAAGGAAATAATGTCACATAAGATAATTCAATAAATTACATATTTACATGTCCAATGTAAAATGAAAGGTAAAATTTGAAGTGACAAGAATAATATTTTTTTTTCGTGGTAAGCTTTTCCCTCGACTTTCGACTGAAAATACTTTTATGAAAATAAAATAATTAAATAATAATAATAATAAAAATTTTACAGTTCTAAAATTGGATTTTATGATAAAAAACAAACAACTTCAGCAAATAAAGAATGTGTTTAATCTGTTTATATTTCATGAACACCCTACCGTACATAATTTAAGTCTGATGCTTACCACTGTGAAGGAGCCCTCCAATCAGGGCTCTTCTGAAGAACAGTCTATGTGTGACAGTGTCCGCCAGACTGGGGCATCACAAGTATGTATTACCCATCTCATAAATAAGTGCTCTGACACCTCCAGGCCCCCGGGGGCCACAATGAAACTCAAAAGGACATATCACCAGTGATCTGCAGAGCCACCTGTTCATCTGTAGTTTCTGCCTTCTCGCTGCCTCGCTTCTTGTTCCAGTCCTTTAGGCCCTCAGGAAGCGAAGTGTCTTCATCCATGCTCCCTGTTCCCTCTACAAACTCTTCATAAGTAGATTTTTTAGCAAACGGCCTTCGGCCCAGCAACTCCACCATGTCACTCTTATCCAGCACCTCCTTCTCCAGTAGACGCAGTGCCACCTTGTGGGGAATTCAGAAGTTAACTTCTGACCATTGCTTGGTTTTTTTGGCCTCTACGATAAAATTAATACGGAAAAAACCTGACTGCATTCTATATAATATGGCATCATATTTGTATTATCGAATTATTAAGTTCTTTGCGGGTACAACATAAATAAATCAACTTGTATTTTAAGGTTATGAGAGAGATTACCTTTGCCTTCCGCACTGGATAGCTTGGGCTCACTGTTTTTTGGGGCACCATTCTTACTATTTGGAAAGTATTCTTCAAATCCTTCAATACAATTAGAAATGCAATATGCATTAGACTCAAAAAATGACCGGAAGGACCACACCTTCCATTACCTTAGTAGGACTTTATACTTCATGTGATTTTCACACCTTTGGGAGGTTTAGAACTTAATCTTCTATAGATGCCCAAGACCTGGGAGAGTAAAGATCTTCTGTCTCTAGCCTTTAAAACAAAACATATTCAACTGATGAACAGAGAAAACCAAAATAGAAAACGAAATATTCGGCTGATCTAGACAGACAATTAAAACATGCATAAGAAATATCTTAATTGTTCACTGCGGCTATAACACAATTTGTCAATTTGCGCTCATATGGAACTGTGTAGGTCCTATTTTAAACTAATTAAAAGTAATGAAATGCCAACAAGAAAACAAACAGATTTTACATTTAGATTTAGACAACAACTACAACTACTGACTACTGGTTTACGTGACAAGGTAAATACCCTTAAGACTTCGCTTCTAATCAGGTCATTAATCAGAATGAAGAGAACAGAAAAGACTTTAGACAAGCAATCAGGACTAATGTTTAGAAATTTGTATTTGTTTAATACACATAGAATAACAGGTTTCATGTAAGAAACCGAGACATAAGAATTGCAAATTGCGTTATCCAACGGAATGTCACTCAGACCGACTCACTTGTCAAACTGTCAAACTTTCGGATATACAACACGACATTCCATACCAGGGAATGACAAGTGAATCACATTATTGAAAGGTTGTTTTTGATAAAATCACAATGTAAAAAAATACCAGGGATAACGCGTTTATGACTGAGGCATGATTCTGAGAAATACAATCAAGCGCTGCATTTACCGATTGCACACAGTTTGCTGATGTGACTTTTGGTAGCAGTGCGTGGAGAAGATTCCTGCAGCCTCTTGACAAATGCAGATATCTGTGTGCCATTATGGCACAGTGCGCTTGTGATGCGGATCAATATTGTTTAAAGCTGTCACAGCATGAACCTGAAATCTATTACGTTCCATATTAAACAATGTATTTCCGGTGCACGCCGGTGACGCACTCTTTGTTAACCCTCTGTGCTACGTTGTGCCCAAATAGCTGGCGCATTATCATTTTTCATAACATGGCCAGAGATTCTATTAATATGGGAAGGTAACAAACTCAGCTAATCTACCGTTGAAGAAATATTAATAATTAATATTAATAATTTAGAATAAAAAATACCTGTCCTCAGGGGCACTGTATTCCACTCTGAATATTAGAATCAATTTTTCCTCACAATCATATCTTAATGGGACAATTACTAAAAATATTCTGTTCATTTAAGGTGATTACATTTCTTTCTTATCAATGTATGGTGTGTAAAGACTGTGTGGTTAAACTTAAACATGGACACAGTATTTTTTCAGAGGGGTCATAGTAGGGTCAATGCAAAGGAGAGAGCCAAACACGGACAGTAATGTGTGCCATAGCACAAAGCAACATGTTTCTCTGAATCACTGACTTGGCACTGCATCTTTCCCAACTGGAATGTTCACATTCTTGTTGCAATGTTAGGCCAAATCCTCAAAGACCCAGAGACCCCATGATATGATATATGATATAAACAATATATGTCATACTATAATGCCAGATTTTGTTTGTGACACTGTGTACCTGAACAACCATTATTATACTATGTAATACTATTGAGCTAATTGATTGTTTTAACATGTATGGCCAGATCCGTTGAAATAAGAGCAGGAATGTTTTTGTGAACTTCTTAAAACATCAACATTTACAGTGGACATAGTAACAGTAGAATAGTAGATGTGCTTGTAGGTTGATGGCACAGAAGAGCTTTTGCATACCATTCATGCCCTTCTCCCACAAGCCCACAAATGTGTTTTTGTTTTGAGACATGCATTTCTGTAACATGCGTTGGAGGGTTCGGCTCATCTAAATTCACACACAGAAACTTATTGAACCTACTATATGATCGAACAAGATTGCTACTGTCCAATAAAGGGAAATCTTTAAATTAACATTTGTCTATGATTAAAGTATGATTTAGGTCAGATGTGTCAGACTACTGTAACTGAGGCACAAATGCAGAAGGGCCTCTTTAACACAGAGATGGATTTGAGGAATATGTGCTCTTCCTGCAGGCTGCTGATTGGTCTAATGTTTAAATGCACTCAGCCCGGCGCTGACACTGCTCTAAGGATAAGCCAGTCATGAATAGGACTGCTGACTAGCACAACTGCAACCTGCTACTCACTACTATATGGTTATTGTTGTATTAGGGGCCAAGTAAAATTATACACAGATTGTGACATTTACAATAACTTCACCAAATCACTGGAGAGATACACAGGAGTTAACTTTTGTTTTTGTTTGGGCAGGTATGTTATCTCTGATATTGCAGACTTTAGCTCTGCCTGTAAACATGACATAGAAGTTGCATGCGTTGGATTATAACACTGAAAAGAGAGACAACAGGTAGTTGTAGCCTAAAAAACAGATTTTAAATGATGCATGCTATAACTTTCAAGAATAGTTTATCTAAGAGAGCATCTGTGGAGATCACATGATGGTCGTAAAGTAGCTGCTAGGTCACAGTGACACAGGGAAAATGAGCAGAAATAAAACAGTTTTTACTCTACCAGTCGAACAATTGAATCCTGAAGGTTCTACAGTAACACTATTGTAAGACTTCATTAAAGGGGACTTTCCTAGAGGATGACACTCAATATACTGTTCAGTTACTAGGAAAAAGCACTAAACAATTGAATGCTTAAAGAGAGTTGCTGTTACTCTTAAAAAATATTATCCAGGGAAATGCTTACTTGTAAGATAGGCCATAATATTGTCGTAGGTCTCACAGAGAATGTGAGAGTCTTTAAACTATCAGCAAGTGTGCTGCATATTCAAGCTTATTCTGGCTAACAATTTTGTGCCCTACATTGAGAACATTTTATTGCATTTCATGGTATGCTTGTATGTGTGACCTCTTTGATCTGCTATGGAATTCCCCAACAAGAAGACTATCTTTTGTCACCCTGTTTCCTCGAAGCAGTTCTACATGGAACTTTTAAAGGATTAGGTTAGAGGATAACAGTTTGGTATTTTTTCTACCTTGTGTCTAACATGCTAGTAAATAATGACAAATGCAGTCTTTATTTCCCTTTAAGACCAACATGCAGTGCGCACATTTCACTTTCGGAATGTGACATTTCTGACTGAAACAGGAAAAAATATAGAGTGAGACTGGCTTCAACTGTAAAAGTATCTGTTATATGAAGAATAATAGCCAATGCAAAGCAGAGGGATCCTGTTTTAACGTGAAGGGGCTTATTTAAGCCCTTTAATTGACTGGATGTACATTATCCCTACAGGCAACTAGCTCTGCCTCACAAATTTAAAACTGATGCTTTATATACAATGATATTCTCACTGACGCAAACCGTTGTATCAAGGGTTGTAAAGCAGCTATATAGGTTCGGCAAGGAATGGAAACTCTAATGGCGTTAAACTTTCTTCAATATAATTAAATTATAAACAAAACAATCAATCTCAGTCTAGATTTGACAATGTGCAGAATTTGCCTTGGCCACCTATAGGCATCTTGAGGCACAGCATGCAGTTATAAGATGCTGAACTGGTGGCGAGGCGCTAAACTAGTGGGGAGTGGCTCATCGTGAGACACATTTAACTGATACAATAGCACCCGTTGGCAGGTAATCCGTACCTGTGAGCAAAAGTTTAAGGATCAGCCTAATTTATAACAACCCCGCCTGAGATTTTTCCGCGACTGTGCGGAAAATTGGACGTACTGTAAACAACTAGGATACAATAGTCTGCAGTTTTTACGAGAAATGGATTCCAATGGCACTGCTGAAAAACAAGGTAAATGGTGAATGAGACCTGAAACGGGCCTGTGTTGTAATTAAATTAAAATGATTGGGCTATTTTTGTGGGCATCACAAAAGTCAATCGACCGATATTAAAAAAGTACTCAAACTTTATTAAAAAAAAGTTTAGACCTGTTTAGTAAACCTGCACGTGCTCTTGAGTTCCAGCCACGCGCGACTTAATGTCAAACTTGATGCATGTACAGTTTACGACGTTGCAGAGTAAGTTTGTTTTCTATGTTGTATGGCATTCATTCTTTGTTTGTATATAATTTAATTTAGTGTTTAGTAATCAGTATTAATCCACTTAAAAACATTTTTTGCAAAGCACATTTTTAATGAACATTTTTTTTGCTCAGGCATAAAATAAAACGCATTAATGGGTTGTGTAGTGTAAACAGAAAGGCCATTATATCAGTGCCACACCCTTAGCAATGTTGTATTGTCACTTGTTGGGTGTGTTTGTTCATCTTACAACGGTGTTCCAGTTTTGCAGCATTATAGCCATCCATACTTTCCGTTGAGGATGGAGCACAGAAGAGATTTCAGTAGCCTGGAGCAACATTCCGTCGAGCGTCTCGCATAACACATCCCTTTCATTACGACAGTTCCTCTACCTGAACGACTGTTAAATGATGGGTTTGCTTGCCTCTTCAAATCAATGCTCAGCTCATTCCTTGCGTGCTTTCCTTTTCATTTGTAGTGTGTTGGTTTATACGTAAATGCAATTCATTGACAGACTCATCTCGAAAAGAATACAATAATGATTAATTAATTCACTGTGTCTATAAACCTACCGAGCTGCTTCACAGTATTATTGGCCTACAGAAGACCATAATTAACGAACAAACACCGTGACGAAACATTAAACATTCATGACCCACGTTGGCGTTCCTAAAAAGCCCAAGGGCATTCAAGACCTTGTGGTTGTGAATACAGCTACTTTAAGTACCTCTGTTAATAGTTAAAATACTAACTATTAAATAGTAAAGACTAGAATACCTTGATGTCATGCGCTGACATTCGGTACACCCTGAATTGTTTGGCGCACACAAGGGCCTTTTCATTTATGTTGAAAGGTCTGTTTAAGGGTCTCTAACTAACTGCAGATATGGTACTGCACTTTTTAGTCTGCGTAGTCTCGCTTCCCCCACATGAAAAGGATCCTATTTAAGTGGAGCTTTTCACAGGTTTGCAGCCTAAATCAAATGCTCGCGTATCACTTGTTTCAATTCAGACAACAGATTATTAAGGCTAGCATAGCTCTGAAACGTTATAATGATCACACATTTCAAAGTAATTGCGAATACAGAGAGAATCCAGGGACGGGATTAGGCAATAGTGCCACTAGATGGAGACATAGTTTCAGCGCACAAATTTGTAAACTCCCAAGACGTTTCTTTTTACAAGACGTTTCTTTTGCCGTTTTTCATATGTAAATAAGTAATATATTTATTTATTTAAAACGCTGTTTTAATTGTGTTGCTTTGAAATAACAAATACAGTTAAACATTCGGATCGGATGGTCAGACTGTATCCCTGACTACAGTGACATTATTCTAGGAATGAATTTTGAATAGTACACGCCCCTAATCCCTGTAAGCGAGTTGGCAATACACAGTCGTCATGGTGTGTCTTCGACTGCCTTTTCCATCAGCAGTTTTTATTTTGTCAAGGAAATCCAAAGCATGCAGTGTGTAAGAAGACAAAATGTACGCACCAAGTCCCAAGAGTTATTACACAGCGCGCAGAACAAAGCGGCCGCGCTCGACAACATGAGACTTCTAGGTAGGAAGTTAATACTTCCATTAATACGAAAATAATAGCTATTGTCGCATCTCTCGTGGACGTGTTATCAGAGCTCTCTGTCTTGCGTGCTTTCCTTCTCAGTTGTAGTGTGTTGGTTTATACATAAACGCAATTCATTGACAGACCAGTTCATCGCGAAAGGAATACAATAATGATGAATTAATATACTGTGTCTATAAACCTACCGAGCTGCTGGCCTAGATTGCATTTTGGGCAAAAAAATGCCCCAAAATGTTTTTTAGGTGGACGGTTTAAAGCTTACAGTCATTGTCATATAAAAGAACAATTAAGTCACACCTGTTAATTCAACCTAATGTGTAAATTACTTATCAAGGCGCGGTGTGCATTTATAAATAATGCATCATAACGCCAGCAATAT
Organism: Botia almorhae; assembly: GCA_036877575.1. NCBI lineage: Eukaryota > Metazoa > Chordata > Actinopteri > Cypriniformes > Botiidae > Botia > Botia almorhae. The sequence goes on along the minus strand of JAZGTJ010005393.1, from coordinate 1,926 downwards.
GACCTAATAGCTCGATCTGGCTGGTGTCGGGTCTCTTCGTTCTGTTTTCAAGTCATTTAGGGGGTCATTTTGTGATTTACAAAAAACTGAAGTCACATTGTACTTCTCAGCATGTGGACTTATGAACGGGTGGGTTTCTTCCTCATTTGTTGCACAAAGGGACAAAACGATCCTTTTGTTTGTTCTGCTTTCACACCAAACGTGGATGTCACGATGTATTCGCAAACGATCCAGAAACCTTTTTCAAAAGAAAATAATACATGAGTGGTCTTGCTGTCTTGTCTTATTTTCCTCTCCGTAGGTTTGGAAGGTGACCCAGACCTGCAGTTTTTGCTGAATGGGGGGGATCTTTTGAAGGTACGTTCGGGCTCATGGAAAAATGTCCGGCGCTACAAGCTGCAGGAAGACTGCAAGACCATGTGGCATGAGTCCAAAAGAACCTTTAAGTCCAAACAGACCTGTGAGTATCGCTGGCCCTCTCCCAGAAGGCTGTTCACAGAGGTGTGGTGAAGTCAACCCTTTGTTGCATGTGTGTAGGGGTTCTTCTCACTGGTCCTAGATTGAACCACAATGAGTGTTTTTCAACGAGTGTGTGTATTATGTACTTGCAGTACAATTCTCTTGCATTCTTCAATATCCTTCTTCATAATAGTTAACATGAATTATAATAATTAAATAATAATTAAGCATTTTAGTTTTATTACAGCAGTATAGCTACTGTAGAAGACGTGGTCGTATTGTGTGTCTTAGGCAAGAATAACAGTCATTTTCTTTACCGTACTTTGAGAATGACTCCTCCCAGAAAGAGGAGCAAATAATTAAATGTAATGTTCACAATGTATTTACTATCACATTGATAATGATATTTTCCTTTTTGTACCAGTGTACATCACAACTTTCACAATTCACTTGCTAAAAATGAGCTTTTTTTACCTAATTTTTACTTATTAATTTTATATTAAATATATGACGTCGTTTTAAAATGTTGTTTGCTTATCACCAAAGACATCGCTAAAACTATTCTGTTCAACAAAATCATGTGTAAGTGGTGATTTATTGAGCATCCAAGTTATGCTGTCATGTTATGGTCAGTGCTGTATAAAATAACCAACAATCTGAGGCATTATAAATAAACCTTTGCCTATGTTTCATTCTAAAGGTACAGAATGGAGCTTCCAACACACTTTGTATTATGCATGACCTAATATAAATATAATTTCCATATGCATATTGCCTTCAAGACGTGTGATACTAATGCGTTTAACAGCAAGTCAAAAAACTAGGATAAAGACTCAGAGGTTGTAACATACATATATGGCATAAATCTAACCATATATGTATGTTAAACTAACGTTCATGTAAATCTATCATTTTAAAAGATATTTAGATGCTCATACCACCAACAACAGAAATTTATTTTCTGTATTGTTTATCGTTCTTCAGTCTCTGTTGAGGACATTGAGGCAGTACGAACAGGCCGACAGACAGAAGGTTTGAGGAAATACACAGGCGATGCAGTGGAGGGTCACGCCTTCTCCATCTTGTTTAAAGGCAGACGAAAAACTTTGGACCTAATCGCCAACTCTGAGGAGGAGGCCAAGAAGTGGGTCAGTGGTCTGGAGAAAGTCATATCAAACATGAACAATCTCAGCCAGCAGAAGAAGACAGAGCAGTATCCTTCTCAACCTCCTCTAGCTTTGAGATATAATTAAAGCTTGGCTCCTTTAAAAATGACTGTACATTTGTGAATTGTGTGTAATAGTCCTTCAATCGGTGCTCCAGCTGGATCTACAGCTGTATACGCAAAGCTGACACAAACTTTGACAGCAAGATGAGTCCAAAAGAGCTGAAGAGCTTTCTACAAGACATCAACATTGAGGTGGATGATGATTATGCCAAGATGCTCTTTGAGGTATTGCCTTTTTG